>JAVSCE010011772.1:0-172726 GCA_032199065.1 Smutsia gigantea | reverse complement strand
AGGATCAGCGCCGTGCCTGGCACCCTGCTGCCCCTGGGCCTCAGCTTCCTCCGCGACACGGGGCGTGCCTCTGGCGTCCCTCCCCTCGGCAGCACTCTGCGATCCCGCGAGGCGAGGGCTGCGGCGGGCCCGGGGCGCGGGGCTCCCACACGGCCAGGCAGGCGCTCCCCGTCCCGCCCCGGCCTGTGCGGCCCTGAGCCCGGAGTCCCTGCACCGCGCTTGCAGCCGCCGCGAGAAGCGCCCTTCGGTGGCACAGGCCCAGGGTGTCGTTTCCGATCGGGGCCTCCCGAGGGCCGGTTCTAGAAAGGCCCTCCTCCCTCCTGGACGCCCTTTTCCGTCCTGTAGTTTGAGGGGTCCCCGACGACAGCTGCCCCGGGAAGCCCCCCTTCTCCGCGCCTTCTCCGGGCAAGCAGGGGCCGTGGCCATGGGCTCTGCGATCAGAACGCACTCACCAGGGGACAAGCAGCTCCTCAGCCAAGAATCCGCATCACAGCCACCCTCGTACTTCAGGTGAGGCATGACATGTTTAACGAAAACGTGTAATAATAAAAGACTGAAGGAGCATAACCGTCCATCACTAGGAGACGAGTTAAATAAAACACCGTCCTGCCCGCGTACGACGCAGTTCTGTGCAGCGCTGAAAAAGCTAAGGCAGGTCTCTGTGTACTGGTAGAGAAAAACCTGCACGAATATTAAAGTTAAGAAAGCAAGATGCAGAATAGTGTTTAGAGTGTGCTACCATTCGTTTAAAAATTAGTATATACTTAAACGTTGGTGTTAATTGGGTTGAACGACATCATCCCGAAGTTCCTACATTGAAGTCATAACCCCTAGTACCTACCGCTGAATGCGACCTCACCTGCAGATAAGCCCATTAAGTTGGGCTATAAACAAATATGAAAGGGGCAAACTGGGACACAGCCACGCACACAGAGGGAGCAGCACCATGCGGACACAAGGGCAAGGACAAGCGACGCTTCCAGGTGCCAAGGAATGCCCAAGGGTGCCAGCAAAGCACCGGGAGCTGGGAGCGAGGGACAGGACAGGCTCTCGCACCTTCAGGAGGAGACTGCCTGCCCACATGCTGATCTGACCTCCAGCCTTCAGCTGCCCTAGTGAACCAGTAGAGCCTGCACGTGGGTATAGAGATGATATATACACAATACATACATGCAATGTATATTGATTATATGTAAGGGTATATTAATATATATATATTATATATCTGTGAGTGTATGAATACACACATACATACACATACCCAACACACCCAAAAAGCCTGTTAGGATCGGTTCCCTACAGGGAGGGAAAGTGGGGAACTGAAATGGGAAAGAAAGCTTTACCTTTCTTTTGAGTTTTGTACTTAGTGTGCGTGTTACCTTCTTTCTTCACCATCCCTCCCCGAAAACAACTGTGTATACAAGCAAACATCACAGCCTCTGGAGACTGCTCGCCTCCCCTAGCAAACAGCCAGGACCTCCCAGTCTAACCTCAGGGTATCAATAAGCTGGCACTTGCAGTGCCAAGTCGGACCCATTGAGGGGTCGTTGTGGGGAGTGCTGTCTCGATGGCAGTGCCGGGCCCTCACTGGGCTCCATGGAGGAGAGTTCATTAATCGGTTAAAAGGTCTGCAAGGTACAGGGAGGGGACCCAGGAACAGGAGGAGCTCCAAGCATCGGCCAGCCCTGGCCTAGCCCATTAATGGCTCAGGGTGGGAATTTCAGGGTGGCTTGGGGGTGTTGAGGGGAGTACCACTCATCTTCCTGTAATAGGGGGCCCCGTTATTATGGAGCTCTGCTATGGTCTCTGGGACACACAGGTGGCTCCAAGACATGTGATACAAATGACTCAGCTCATGCCTGAATCTAGGCCAACCGTATGCAGAGAAATCCTTTTTCCTTTCTGGAGTAAATGGGCAGATGAGAGTCACTGTGTGAGTCACAAAGCCTGAGGTCCCAAATGGCTGCGCAGATGGAGAAAAATGAGATCCCGTGCGGAAGGCTCGCATCTCCTCAGACTGTGGGGTCTCACCCTGCCTGGGCCACGCCTGCCGGAATGTCCGAATTCCAACAGGTAGTCTAGTTCCCGTGGCAGAGGGGACACAGAGACTTGGCGTGATCATGGGTACTGCCAGGACCCTGGCCACCTTCCAGAGTAGAAATGAGCAGAAACTTGGAACAAAATGCAATATGGAAGGAATTAGAACGAAGGCTGTTAACTGACTGCCAGGGTCAGTCTAACCCTGCTTCTAAATATCATACAAAAATATGACTACATGTGGAAATCAGCACCATGGGTGTCACTCAGCATTTCTTATTGTTTGCTGTATTTTTCACCTTTGTGGATCCTCTTTGGGGCATAATAGCTGAAGCCTTTTAAACAAGATCGGCTCTTTCTTTTACCCCATGGAAAAGTAAAACTCCTCAGCCAGCAAATCCAGAGTACACGGTTTTCCGGCAGACAGACACCCCTTCAAGACCTGCTGAGAAGTCAGGGGCTCTGGAAGACAGGTAAAGAGGGAATACAAGTTAGGGTGAAAGAAGTTTGCCATAATGAACTCCACCTTTCATAGAATCAACATTCTAGTACTTAGGCAGGATCATGAAGCTATGGCAAAGGACGATGTTTCTAGGGACAGAGGTGCCCTATGGGACAGTAGGGACATGGCCCCCGTCCTTGCCTGAAGACTGCCGTGTCCATGGTGGAAGCACAGAGGTCAACAGGGCAGAACCCTTTGTCTTGCAGAACATAGGATGTAAACATAGGAACAAACAATACAAGACAGACTTTTAGACTATGTCAGCAAAGGCTAGTAACTCAGAGAAAGCAAGCTCTGGGGGCATGGAAGAGGCAGACGGGGAGACTTTCTTTCCAGAGGAAGTGACTTCTGAGCTGGGTTTGAAGGGTAAGTAGGCATCTTCCAGGTTGAAAAAAGGAGAGTGTAGACAGAGGGGAGACCTTGTTCAAAGGCTCACCTGCGATGAGTAAGGAACAGTCAGAGGCAGTGGCTGATATGCTGCAGGGCGGGGTGTTCAGGGGAGAGGAAGTGGGGAAACTGGTGGGGTCTCGCACGGTAACGCAGAAGTCCATACTCCCTCCCGGCATCCTGGGGGCCGAGACATGCTGCATCATGGTGGGAAAAGTAAGCTCATTTCCTGCCTGGAGGTAACTCGGCACTTAATGTGAAGAATGAACCTGGGTGGGGGGAAGCTGGTGGAAGGGAGACTAGGTAGGAGGCTGTTGAAATCGTCTGGGGGAGAGGTCATGAAGCCCTGAAGGCCAGCAAGTGGGGGTGTGAAGAGGAAGAATGAGACCTGAGCGACTCTGGGTTTAGAACGGAGAGGACCCCCTAAATGCAGGCTCCGGAGGAGGATTTTAGTCTGAGGTGCCCGTGGGCCGTGTAACTGGAGATGTCCAACAGGCAGGCAGAAATCTGGGCATGGAGCTCGGGAAGAGGACTCGGCGGAATATCTTTCTTATGACACATTGCTGTTAAGCTCCCCTTTCACGGGTTTGGCCAAGGCCGCTGGGACAGATTGGTGGGGGAAGTGCTGGTCTGCACTCCTGGGCCCAGCCTCGTGGCCCCGACAGCAAGGCAGCTTCCTCCCCCACCTCCATGTGGGGACCAGAATTTGCCCAGGTGCCTACGCCTGGCAGGAGGTGAAAGTGAGAACATATTCCACAGCTTGGGGGCCGGCACTGAAGGTGCATCTTCAGCCACATGCTTCCCAGGGGAGCTTCTCAAGCCCTAGAATTCCTAAAGAGCCACAGAAGTCTCCCAAGCCCCCAGGGTCAGCTAGTAAACTGAGACCTTGAGGTGGGAAAGCGAGGGCGAGGCCCTTCCTCCCCTGGGAGCCCAGCAGGAAGGGCCCCGGAGAAGATCAGCCCTAACTGCGCCCGGACTGGCCGTGGCCAAGGACAGTCTGCCAAGACAGGTCAAGGATGGGAAATTTCAGTGTATTTCAATAGAATTGTTCTAATTCAAGACGATTTTGGGCTAATGTCGTAATGACATTATTTTACACCTAAAGATGCTGTAGGATGCTTGGGCAAAAAACCCTCTGGCATTTGCTCTATCCCATTTACTGAATGCCATCCCTATAGTCTGGTTGTAAATTACAGTTATCATGAGAAACATTGGGGGCAGAGAGGTTAAATGACCTGCCCCAGATGGCCTATCTGGTAAGTGGTGTGTCTGGTGTTTGGAAGCAGTCTGTCTGACCCCACAGGCTGCCCTCCTAACCGCAGAGCCACAGGGTCCCCAGCACATGTGTATGACGGATGTATTTTATGGCACTTTGTATGGCTAAAAGCACTCCCTTATATTTATGTCCTCCAAATTGACAGTGACAAGGCCAAGACTACACCTTTAACGGCTTCCTATGGAGTTCTCTGTGTAGGAAGACAGACCCAATATCTGGCACACAGCACTCCCTTCCTGGTATGAGCCTAAGAAACTGTTGGAGTGAACCCCATGACCTCCGCCTTAAGCAGGGTGCACTTCATAAAGCTGACATTTCCTGTAAGACCACACATGGACCCCTATCCTTGGACCACAGCTGCCAAGAGGAACTGAAATGAAGTGAATCAGAGAAGGTGGGTGGAGAGTTACAACCTGTACTGCAAAACCAAAAAGTGCCTTCTAGCAAATCTTCGTGCTGATTTTGTATTCATTTTCTTTTTGTCTTCTAAACTCCTGAACAGACTCAGAGTTCCATTATTATTGCTGATATTAATGAGAGTAACAGCTATCAGGTACTTAGTATGTGCTGGATACTTTCTTAAACATAACTTCAGACTTACAGAAAAGTTGCTAAAGTAGTGAAGAATTCCTGGACACCATTTACTCTGGTACCTTGAATGTTAGCATTTGCTATCTTTGCTTTACCTATGTATATATGAATCTATCAATCACTTGTTTCTTTGACCATTTAAGATCTGATGCCCTTTACCCCTAAACTTATATTTTCTAAAAGCCAGCCTGAAAATCCTGCCTCTCAAAACCACAGTGCCGCGCTCTAGATCATGATGTCAACACTGAGGTGACAGGGTTATCTAATCGATGAACCTTACTCAGACTTTGCCCACTGTCCCTATAATGTCCTTTCTAGCTGAAGAAAATTCACAGGTTATGTGTTGTATTCACTTGTCATGTCTCTGGACATTTGAAACCATTTCTGAGTCTTATTTCATCACACTGACATTTTTAAAAAGAGCACCCCAGTTTATTCTCTAGAACCTCAGTTTGGTTTATCTTTCTCACGGTGAGATTCAGGTTAGGCACTTTTTTAGTAATTCCACAATTCCACAGAAGACATGAGGAGCTGTCTCAATGCCTCCTAGAAGGACATGCTGTCCATTAGTCCCAGGGAGAGGTAGTGTCTGCTGGACTTTTCCAACACAAAGTCACCATTGCATCCTTTGTGGTTCTTTTATAGTCTTGTGAGGAGGTGCTTTGAGAAAATGCAAATACCCTATGAGGAATCACCCATTGATGATTCTGGACTGATTCATATATTATTATCATGGTTGCCAAATGGTGATATTCTAACTCAGTCATTCCTTCTACAGTCATTAGTTGGCTTTCAACTATAAGGAAGAACTTTCTGTATGCCTCATTTATTTATAGCAGCATGGACTCATGAATCTTTACTTTATTCTGTTTGTTAGAATTCTTTACTATTATTATCTATTTTTGTACTCAAATTGTTCCAGATCTTTGCCTGGCATTTTATGTAAATTATTTCATTTAATTCTCAAGACAGCTCTATGCTGTAGGGTTAATGGTTATCCCTACTTTGCAGACAAAGAAGCTGAAGTTCAAAAAGATGAACTTTTGCAACATTTAGCTGGTGGATTCCCCAAACTTCCTGTGCCAAATGCTTGATATATACGTGCATAATAATGTATATGTGTATTTTTTCCTCAATCCTCCTGATATGTCTGCTGTCTAGGCATTATTCTCTCCCTTCCTGTTTACGATGAGAAAATAGGCTCATAGAGGTTAGGGAACACGTCACAGAAGCGGTGATAAGAATTTGGAGGCTGTTTGAAATCCCATGTTGCTTTTCGGCAGACCGTGTCATTCCTTTAAGATGTCTGTCCTTATGCAGATGGGCTACTTAAGCCTCAAGTCTTCTTGCCATGTATTCAGTTCTATTCAGGACGGAGGAGGTGAAGAGAGCGGTGGTGTGGCCTTGTTGCTGACAGCCTGTATTTGTAGCAGTGTTTGCCTTGCTTACAAGTTACCCTTATTCTAAGCACCAAAGCAAGGGAGTTGTCACCATTTAGATCCTGCCTGTTAGAATCTCTGGTGTTTTGGGCATAGTTTATGGCAAATGAGTTCCACTATGGTCACTCTTTAATTTATCATCTATGTAAATAAGGATTTTTCCATTACTATGCTTGTGTAAATCATGGTGCAGTGAAGAAACCTCTCATTCATGAATCTGTGGGCCAAGGAATGTTTTTGATAACTACATAAAGAGAACCCAGAAATGTTCGATATTTAATTGAAAAGGACATGTGTTAAAGCACTAATCAGGTCCAGATTTGACCCCAGGTGATTTCAAACTGAAGTTTGAGGACCACCAATCATTCCAGGTGCCCATTAAAAGCACAGTCTGGGGCCTCGTTTTAACAAACTTTCCAGAGGTCCCTGCTGCTCACTAAAGTGGGGCTGGATGTGCTAAGGCCTCTGACCAAGCTTGGTTCCTGGGGGTTCAGAGTGCTGGCACACCAGCAACGCCAGCCTTTACACCTTTGCCTCGCCTGGGCCCCTAGGAACCACCCAGAGAAGTGTGACAGGGAGTCGCACTGCCCGTGGGGGTGAGCCTCCGGCGGGCTCCGTCTCCTCCCTGCAGGAAGCCGGCAGCGGAGGGAATGCATCACCCCCAAGTACTCTGATGCACAGGGTCTGTACATAGTTCTCGGAAGCCCTGAGCAAAGTTCTAAGAAGCTTCTTTGATGACGGGCAGCGGAGGAGCTGAATCCCTTTTTTAGGATGGTTAAAACCAGTGCAAATAAACAAAACCCAGCTGTTGATTCACAAAGCAGAGTACTGCCTGCACTTAAGAAAGGGTACTTTATTCCCAAACCAAGGTCACTGTTAAGTAACTGACAACTCCAAATGGGGTATTTGTAGTTTCTCTTTAGCTCTATGTACCCATGCCCTTCATTCAGGCTGAAATCCGTCTAGGCTGTAAATGCAGCCAAGTGCAGATGTCACCATCACCTTAGCACCCAAGTAGGCTATACGGTGGTCTGATGGCAAGGGGCAACCCTGGCTTTCGGGGCAGGGGCTGATTTATAGCATTTGGTGATTTCGGTCGTGTATATACTCCCACCATGGCCAAGTTCAAGCTACCAGCAGTTTAACAACCAGCTCACAAGACTTGTGTGTGTGTGTGTATAAATACATACATTAAATATATATTTATATTTAATGTATTTATTTATATTAAGGTATCATTGATATACAAGCTTATGAAAGTTTCACATGAGCCACATTGTGGTCACTACATTCACCCATATTAGTGCGTCCCCCCCACGCCCCATTGCAGTCACTGTCCATCAGCATAATGAGGTGCTACAGAGTCATTACGTGTCTTCTCTATGCTATGCTAAGACTCCTGTATATTTAACAACTGGCTCTTGTGAGCTGGGATGAGCCGGCTCCAAGACGCAGCAATCCTAAGATTCACCAGCTTTAGCTGGGGCTCATGCAGGGAGCTGGGGAAGGAAGGGCAGAGGGTGACCTCATTGTGCTGCCTCGTCAGCCCAGGCCTCTGAGGAGAGGAAATCCCTGCCCCTGCCTCTCAAGATCTCTTCCTCACTCCCTGGCATCTGAGAAGAGCAACATGGCAGAGGGTTTGAGATTTTTTTCACCGACCTCAGGGAGCTCAGGTTAATAGAAAACTAACCCCGGTGATGTCAGTGGAAAGAACTTGAAGTGGGCAGAGGAAGTCGAAAGTAGTCACTTCTGTTTGGCTCTCTCTGCAGCACCACTGCTGTATGTGTGTGAGTTTTAAGAGCAATGGGTAATGTTAACAATAAAAAGAGATTGACTTAGTCTGTGGAATTAATTAGTGGTCAGTCCAACTCATGCCAGTTTCTAAACCCATCGTTCCTAACTGGCTGGAAAGGGAGGTGAGCATGAGATGCACACACCACCCTCTCTCCTGGTCTGAAGAAGCCTCGGAGTGGGTTCCCTAGTCTGAGAGCTCCAGACCGAGTAAAAGCCCAGAGGCTGCAGACTATCACTATGTGACCGTGGGCTGCTCGTTTAGCTCCCGGAACCTCTGGTTCTCCCTATTGCTAGTTGGAACCCATCATGGTTCCAGGCGGAGCTCTCCTGGTCACAAGGAACAGAAGCGACTCAAACTGGCTCAGATATGAGGTGTTAATTATAGGAATGTAGGGATCATTTGGGATTCTAAACTGGGATCAAGTACATCCAAGTGCTCTAGTAAAATAGAAAGCTCTGGTTCCATCTGGTCTTTTCTCACTGCACCTGCCTCTGAAGACAGGCCTCCCTGTGTCTTTAAACTTGTACCCAGCCCAACATGGCCACCAGTCATGGCTTGACATCAGGAGCTCTATCTCATGCACTCATCTCTAGAGGCAACTTCCCTTGGAGGCCAAATTCACAGAAGTAAACATCTGATTGGCCTACAATGTGGGCTTAAACCAAGCCATGAGAACGAGTCACAGGCTGCTGCATTTAGACAGCCTTTAGCTTAGGGGTCTGCCCACGTGTAGACTTTTTGGCCATGACCAGAGCAAGTGGAGGGAAACCCATGATATGTAGGGTTGTCCTTTACAGCAGCGATGGGCAGAGCCCATATAGCTCTAGATGGCTCCCAGAACTGGGAGGTGGAATGCAATAGTGAGACAGTGTTAACAAACATCTAGAGATTTGCCAATTCTTTGCAAAGTATTAAAGAAATTCATATCATAATACTATATTATTGATTTTTGAAGACAGCAAATTTTATAAAGCACATTAATAATTTTCGTGTCTTTTAATCAAAACAACCTTAAAAGGTAAGCATTCTTAGGTCTATTTAAAAGATGAGGAAATTGATACTTGGAGAAGATAAATAGTTACCTCAAGGTTCCACAGTTGGAAAACAGCAGAACCAGACTTAACGTCAGGTTTTCTGACTCCAACTCTAGGGCTTGTTTCTCCTGGCAAAGGATCAGGTGGGAGAGAGGACTGTGCAGAAATCACTCTGCAGCTTTATCTAGAGCTCGGGACTTCAGTGGTAAGTGAAAGAAATCAACCCAAATTCTTTTGAGCAAAATGAGAATTTATTGGTTTAGGTAATAGGAAAGCTTGGGTCCCTGTGGACCCCTGACATGGGGCACTGTTATTTTTTTCCTTGCTTGGCACCACCCTTAGGTTTCCCAGTTCTTAGGCAGGCTCCCTCGAAGGGAGACAAGACGGCCCAGCAGGCCTCACGGCTGCAGATCCAGAAAGAGGAAAGTCTAAGAAATCCAGAAGTTGGTTCTCGTTGGAGTTAATTAGGTTCTGGACCTGTTTCTGAATCACTCACTTTGGCCGGGTCCCTGGCCTGACCAGGATCATGGCTTCACTGTCGAATCCAGGGTTACTGTCAGTCTGTCCAAACTCTGGGACCTGAGGGTAGGGGGAAGACTCCCAGAGAAAACCCGAGGTGCTTATAAGAAGGGGTGCTGGCTGCCAAACAGGCAAAAACACAGCTATTCCCCTTGGGGTGTGAAAAGTGAAGGGCATTTGAGCCTGAGTTCATCTCGGGGGCCCAATAGGAGACAGCACCTACCCCTGGGTGTGGACGCAGTAGGCGCCTAGTAAATACTGGCGAATGAATGAATGAATGAATGGCTGAATGTTGGCTCAGATTGTTGTAGGATGATGACGAGTTGGTGCCTCTGGGCAGCACCCTGAATGCCACCATGCTGCTCTTTCTCTGGCCACGGGAGCTTCTGAGGGTTTTTTGATCAGGGGCACACCGCGGTCGTTTGGAGAACCTTGAAAAAATTGTAGCACTTTCCTCAAGTGAAAACATTATTTTTTGTGAGCCAGGGGTGTCCTCCTTGCCTGTGAAGGTTTGTGTAAGATTTGGAATCCCTTTACCTCGAAGTCTTTGAGACAAGAAAACTGTGCACATCACAGGGGAAAAGCAGTTGCCGGGTATCTGAGTCTGAGTAGGTACACCTGTTCCCCTTCAGGGCCTCCAACTATGTAGCCCCGCCCACATGAAGGTGAAGGTCTGAACTCGGTGACACTAGAGTTGCTCAGACTCACACTCATGAGATGGTTGAACAGGTCTGGGTGCGGCCCCCAGGGTGTGCGAACATCTTTCTGAGCTGAGGAGCGCTTTGTGCCATCCGATTCCATATCGTGACAAGGCATGACTTGTTGCCATTCTTTATTACAGCTGACCGGGGGGTCCTTCATGAGAATTCAGGGTGGCGTGTCGCAACCCTAATGCACCACTGGGATGGGCCAAATTGTCAGGTGATGACTTGAATCAGCCGGGGTTGGAGAAGTATTGCAGAAGGCTCTCAGTGACACAATTCCTCCCTATTCTTAGTAGATCCAGCCATGGCTTCTTCTGGTCCAGAATGGAGAACAAACGTCAGAAGTTAAAAAATAAGCTATGCTTGCTGAGTTCAGGTATCAAGGTTTCTCTTTGGGTGAACTCATTCTAGGATTGATCAAACTGGAGACATGTTTGCCCATTTTATATTGCAATTAATATTTCAAAACTTCTGTTTGCTCTCTGAAGTGACTTTTCTAAGAGGAAAGCCATTAAAATCTCAATAAATAAATACTCAATATGAAGTACGAGGGCCTGCGAATACAGACAAGTGTCAGACAGAGCTCACGCCAAGAGGCCCTTTGAGGTGGGGGAACGGTGCTTACCAAGCTCCCCGACAGTCTGAATTCCCCTGCTGTGACCTGTACACCTTGCTCCGGGACAAAGGCCCGGCACTGGGGACTCAACTACGTCCTGTGCCCATTCCAGAACTGACCAATCCCTTTGGCTGGGTGGACTGGATGATCTCACAGGCCAGACCAGGGCCACAAGTTCACCACTGGATCAAGGGTTGATGCCAGTAAACCCAACCCATGGGAGCTGAAGGTGGTGGGGAGGGGCTCCCTAAACACTCAGGCACTGTCACCCGAAGAAGGGGTACTGGGTGCCAAACAGGCAAAAACAACAACTATTCCCTTGGGAGTGAGTGAAGTGAAGGGCATTTGAGGGCTGGAGCTCCTGAGATCTTCCCCAGAGGTGGGATAGTGTGGGAGTTAAATGCAAGCTTTGGTTAACCTGCTGGGGCTCAATCTCTGCTCTGTTACTTATTAGCTCAGCGACTTTGAAAAAGTTACCCAATCCAGTACTTGGCCTCCTCATCTGCAGAATAGGGTAACCACAGTACCTGTTTCATACGGTTGCTTCGAGAATTAAATGAGATGATGCATGTAAAGGAATTAGCATAATGGAAGTGCTCCAAAAATGAGACCCACTTTGTCACTGGCATCTTGATGTGCCAGAGCTCAGTCCCGTCATTGTGAGAGACCTGGGTGAGAGTTTCACTCTGTAAGCGGACCTCAGTGGAAGTCAGATACTTTTTGCATCCCATGAGTACTCACCTGTCCTCTGCTTCAATTTCTCATGCTCTCCCCTCCAGCTGTGACTTTTTCAAATCTCACTAAGCTCAGCGCCAAGCAAATTCTCTAGTTTGAAGCATTAGCAGATCAGGCTAGAAATACTGGCTTTCCCACAAGAAGATACATACTCATGGGATTTCTCTGGCAGTCCCATAAAGGCCTGGAGGCCTGTCACCGGCAGCTGGATCACGGTGGGGAAAGAGACCGTTTTCAAATTGTTCAATTTTTTTAACATTTGCACATTACATATTTCCAGCCAGCAAAACACGGCTGGACCCTCTGCAGGACTGCCCTCTTGCCGGGTCCTCAAGGACTGCAGCTGGCGTCCCTGGGGCTGCCCAGAGAACCAAGAGTGTCTGCAGAGCTCCAGAAACAGGGAGCTCTTCACCCAAGGTGAGTGAGCAGACGAGTCCTTGGAGGGAAGAAAATTTTTAATCAAAACATACCCTGCTCTTATCCCAGCCACTGCAAAACCAAAGCTGAGCATTTGCCAGCGACTGTGCTTTCCGGGGCGCTCAGGGCTGCAGGGGTCTTGGAGGTTGACGTCAGTTACAAGGAAGGAGGAGACTGGTGTGGAGGATGGAGGAGTCAAGTCAAAAACAGAAGGCACTGAATTAAAAAATGTCGGTGCATTTCTGTAAAATGTATAGATCTATAAAGAAATAAAACAATGTTTAAAAGAGCACATGGGTTCTTGGAACATAGGTCTGTTGTCATTTTACTTCCACCACTTCCTACAGAACATTCCTCAGTTTCCTCCTCTATAAAATGGGGATAATTACAGTAGTTTATTTGTATGTTTTGAGGATTCAGTTGAGTTAACGCATTTAAAGCAGCATTTGGTACCTAGTAAGGCAGTAGTACATGTTAGCGGATATTGTCAGTCATGGAAAGGATACAGAAGCCTAAGGGCTGAGGTGGGGGGTAGGTAAGGGTGAATAGTTTACAATTCTGCAGGAAGCCCTTATCTCCTCTGTTCCGGGCATCTGGACTCACTTCTCTCTTTCTCCCAGCATGCCCTGGTCCTTGCTGTTCTACACCTGGGATATTGCTCCATTCACCTGCACGGCAAACTCCTCTCCATCTCTCAAGATCCGTCTCCACCGCCACTTCTGTGAAGCCCCTCTGGGACCCACCTCCCAAACAGAAAGGGTCAGAGTTCCTCAGAGCCCGGAACACTGTGCCATGAGCTGCCCAAGCGTGGCCACACCACACTGGCCTACCTGCCTCCCCGAGGCCAACTGGGAGTTCCCTGAGGATGCAGATAATGTCTTACACTTTCTGGTGTTAGCAGCTCCTGGCACCCAGAGATATGTCCAAGAAGTATTTGCTGAATGGAAGCAAAAAATGGAGGGTGACCGCTCTAAAAAGATGATAGCCAGTTGTTCTCCACTGTAAGGAGAAACAGAGAGGAAATGGACATAAGCTGCATCATGGGAAACTTCAGCTGCACACAGAGAATTCCCCTTGTGAGAGTGTTAGACACCAGACCAAATTCCCGTGAGACAGTGTGGAATTTCCTTTATGGGTCTTTAAGAGGAATACTTTTATTTTGGGGGTGATTCTGATGTGGTTGTGCCTGCGAGCAGGCCCCCAGCCTGGTATGACACTCATAAAACAACCCACAGGGATTCACAGGATAGCAAAGGGTTGTCCGGCTCTTGGCCAGCTGGTTAGCCAGATGGTTTCCTGTGGCGAGCACCAGCGAGGGGGCTGAGAAAGAATGTGGCTGTGTCTGCCTGAATGGAGGGTGGCAAGTCTCCCTCCAACAAACCAAAATCCCAGGACGCGAGCACATGCAACAGCTGCTCAAGGGTCAGGAAATCACCTTGTGTGCACATACCCAAGTGTAATGACACCAGTTTCTTTCTTTCCACCAGAAATGTAGAGTAGAACAGGGAGGAGGAACTACAGTCTGAAGCAGTGTTTTTCCTGCTTTCGTTCGCTTGGTCAGCCCACGCAGGCGCTCCAGGGGACCCGCCGTGTGCCGGGCTCAGGGCTGGGCGCCGGGTGGAAATGGCTGAGCGAGACCTGGTCTCGGACCTTACTGAGCTGTTTATTAAAAGGAAGACAGACACAGACATTTCATGACAAATAATGTATTAATTACAGGTAGAAAGTACTACGAAGGAATGAAACGGTGTGCCAGAAAAGGCAGGAGAAAGCTACCCTTCCTGTCATTCCTGCATCTCGTCTAATACAGTGAGGCCAGCATTACCACCCCATTTCTTTTTCACAGGTAAAGGTTCAGAAAAGGCAGAGGAAGAGTTAATTTTTAAAGTGTCTTCACAATAATCTACCAGAAAAAGTACAAAAAGGACAGACAATGTCAGAACAAAAATATTAACTTTAGAGTAGGTATAAGACCTGAAGGGTAAAATGTGATTTGGTGCCGAGAGAAAGGCCCCAGTGAATTCAAGTCTTGATTCAGGTGCTGGCTGGCCTTGGGAAGGCGTGTAAGCTACCTGGGTTTGGCAACTAGAGGCTGGGGCTGGCCTCATGGGGTCAAGTACACAAGATACTTGAGATGCACAGTGTGACAGGGGTCGCTGAGTGCTGCGGGATACAGTAGGCTGGGCTTTGATCCTTTCAGCCCAAGCCAGCCCTTCCTGCTCGGTCCTGGCCTGCCGCTGGCTGGGCATGCGGGCCGTGCTCCGGAGGCTGCAGCCGGGGGGCGGGCCCGTCCTGCGGGCGGTGATGTGCACTCTCCCATGCGAGGAGCCTCACCCACTCTGGGCAGCCGCCGCACGGGTTAGGGGCCCCCTTGGCTGCTGAACTCCGGCAGTCCTGACTCACTCAGCATAGTGAACTAGCTGCAGCTTAGTTTAGTGCTATTAAAATCTGGGCAAGCCAATGACATTGACACATTTGGGTAGGAGATTGAGAAAGAACTGAGAAAAGAAAGAATTTAAGCCCTGATTTAATTCCCAAAACAGCAAACGTGTCTGGAGTCTGAGAAAATCTTTCATTTACCTCATTTCAACTGTCAGTCAAGGCTGTTTCTAACCACGGAGCTCTGCTGACCTAGTCCCGCAGCCAGAACTCCCAAGTGAAAAGCACCGAAGCAGCCACAGATGTGGCCCGAGTGAGCTCGGCTCGGAGCAGCTGCTAGAAGCAAATGAAAACAGAAGCTTTTTCTGGTAGAAAGACAGGAAAGTTGAGGGATAGGAAAGTCTGTTGGGAAGGCCAAGGACTTGGATGAGACACAGATATATGTACCATGTATTTCTCCTCCACATACCAGATAAATATGAGCGCCACCCAGGTCTCACCTGGGCACTGTATGCTGCCCAGGTGCGGCGGGGCCCAGGTGCGGCGGGTCTGTGCTCCTCGTAAGGGTAAACCAGTGCCTCACTAAGTGACAAAAGAGGACATTGTAAGAGCACACGTGCCCCACATGTTCCCTTCACCACCCCCTCAGAAGCAGGCGGCCTCACACCCCCTCCCCTTCCCGGGAGCTTGTCTTCAATCCCCAGAGCCCCAGCTGCCTCTGCCCCTCCTGAGGCCTCAGCTCTCACTGCAGGGGACGGGAGCTGACTGTCAAGCTGGGTCCCAGGCTGCCATCAGACGTGCCTGGAAGGGAGCTGAAGAATGAGAGGCCTCAGTCACAGGGGTGGGCCTGGGACCACACGTTATAAGTTCAAAATAAGCGACTTTCACACCTGTAGGACGTGCCAAGCTGTGTGGCAGGACTTCGTGTTCAGACTCTTTTGATTTTTCTAGACTGTGCTAATGAAGTTCCACAAAATAGTGGTTGATTATAAAATTGAATTTGAGAAGAATAAATACGTATTCTAGGAGACAAGGTCAGAAATGTTCATTGGAGTATGACTCTTGGGGGCTTAGCTGTTGAATGTGCCCGATACCCCCTCTCAAGGTCACCACATTTGACCTTTCCTGAGGGAAACCAAACCTCCTTCCAGGAGAGAAATCAGCACCGCAGTCGTAGCCAGTGAACTGCAGGAGCCCAGACTTGTGACCTTGGACCATTGTCTTATATGCCTATTTGAACAAGTACCAAAAGGACATCATGTCAAAACTTTATCAGAAACCAAACATATCACCAAATGGAAAAGTCATTTAATTCAAAAATCATACTTCTACTCATTTCAGAAGGATTGTCACATAAACCAGCCAAAGGTAAGAAAGCCAAGTTTCAGAGGCCACGCAACAGAAATTTCTTTATAGATATGCTTAGTGACTCAAAAGCACATTTCTGTTTTTTAAAGCCTCAACATGGCAAAACTGTTTTTACTAATAACAGGGAAAAAGTTCTATTCCAGTCACAAGTTACTTTTTAATTACAGAATTGGATTTTACACACAAGTCAATATTCAATACTGAAGTTTAAAACAGTGCATTATTTATGGTTTCAAGGAAAACATTAAAGTGCCATTTTTAAGTACTTTATTGATATTATATCACACAGGACTTTACAGTATACTCAAAGGTAGCCTAGATTATGAATTAAACATGCACATATTTCCTCCAAAATATGGACAAAAGGTCTTTTAGAGTGTTTTTGAACACTAGCCTAGTATTAGCTACTAAACATTTATGAATTTGATCTTTCTTTCAACAT
The DNA here is from genome assembly GCA_032199065.1 of Smutsia gigantea. Classification (NCBI taxonomy): domain Eukaryota; kingdom Metazoa; phylum Chordata; class Mammalia; order Pholidota; family Manidae; genus Smutsia; species Smutsia gigantea. The sequence continues at coordinate 156,485 of JAVSCE010011772.1, read as the reverse complement.
GAGTTTTAATAAGTTAATAAGGAATATAGCAATATAGCTGTAGATAGTAACCATTTGATAAATATGAACAAAGTTTTAAAATGGCACTTAATTTACATCTTTGATCACTTTGATAGTCAACCACCAGCCTCTCTTGTTCCTCTAATTTCAACATCTAAACCGTAAAGGCCGTAAAGGCTCAGCAACTGCCCGCTTCTGCGGGTTTCCGGATGGGAGTCTTAATCTTCACATACGTACATGTGTGCTGTACATACACTTACACGATACTAACACATACATACTTTAGAATCATCAGATGAACCTCTTTTCAAAGGTACAAGGTGGACCTTGGCATCTGGATCCCCAAGGAAGCTGCTTACAGAGCCCATTCAGACGACTTGGTGGAAATGGCCAATGTGGGGTGGTGTAGGGTGTCTTCATTTCTCCAGGACCGCTCCAGGTAATTCTGACATTTTGATTATCAATGTTCTGGATCTCAATGACTACACTAGAGAGAATTCTGACATAATAGTAAATACTGCCCTGCCGTGGATCCAGGACTGTGCCAAGCCTCTGCACACTAAAGCATTCCATCTTACAGCATCCTGTAACACTTTGGCAAAAAAAAATCATTTGTGAACTTTCCCTGGGATAGATTTTTTTCTCCTATTAAGAACTGTGTTTATCCTTTTTAAAACAAATCTGAAGTTCTTCAGTATGATTCACTGCTCTCTCTGCTCCTAGCATCACTTTAGATCTAAGACATTTTCTCCCAACAATATAAGTGCTTCCATTAGAAGACCACATTTCAGCAAAGGCTGGCTCTGAATGATGTCTGGATTCTCTGTATGGCCTCTCTCTCTGCTCCGGGAAGCTCTTAAGTTAGACAAGTACTGTAGGCGGCGAAAGGAAAAAAGCTAATTATTACTTGTTTGAGTCTTGTCTCAGGCATGCTGTAGGGTTGCGCAAGGTTCATTGCTCTGCTGTCGTTGTCATTTTGATGCTACAATTACAGAGAAGTGGTTCAGCACCCAGCAGATCAGCATGGGTGCCAGACGCATTTGGGCACGAGACACAGTTTTAAACAGCAGCGCAGGGTGTGTGACACATGGGGCAGGGTTGTCTAGGTAACTGGTAACTGTCCACTTTGCCAGAGATGGTAGACAGGTTCCGAGACAGAATACCTAGGCTGTTCCTTTTGAAGTCAGGTAGTTAAGAGGCTGTTTGTTTCTTCAGTGCCGGCTACCAACTCTGGGTAATGTGGTTGCTCATAAAACATTCAATCCTAGGGCAAACAGTGAGGGCCACGGAGGCCACTGGCAGCCCTGCATCTATGAAACGGGGTGGTCCCAACTTGCTTTGGAAGCAGAAGCCAGAGGATAAAAGGTGCCAACAGACAGTAATGAACAGATGATCAAGTTATCTTTAGCGGGTTATTTCTGCCTTCTGTCAGCCTCAACCACGGATGCTTCTAGAGCTCTGCAGTTAAGACACGCTTTGGTGTGCCCGGGGTTGCTGTTTTCAGGAGACACAGACTCAGTTGTGGAAGGACTTCCCTTTGAGCTACAGGTAGGGCACGTCCGTCCATGGAGTCCTGGCCAAGGCCTGAAATGACCTTGTCAGTAGCATGGCTCTGTCCTGCTAATGCCAGTCTGCTAATATTTGATTGTTCATTTTTCTTTCTCCCTTTGTCCAAAAAGCACTCAGCAAGAGTGGAGATGAGCTGGAATTATGTTGAGAAAGATATGGTATGAAGAAGAAAACACATATTGGCTGTAGAAATACTAAAACACTAAGCTAAAAACTAGCTCTAAGAATAGGATACTGAAGAAGGTGATGCTATACAGGGTCGGTCCATCCCTATGTTTATTCTTGAAAACAAGAAAGAATATTGCCAGTCTTGAACAAGGCAGAAATTTACTTGCTTGAGAGCAGGGATTTGAAACCAGTTACCTTCTCATGGCGTGGCATTCTGTAGCTATGGAATCCTTCGGGTACCTTTAGGAGGACTGAGAGACTGATCATTTTAACCAAAAAAGATTCAGGCTGTCTGCCAAACTGATCCCAAGGCCTTCCAAAGGACACGCAAAGCTCCCAGGAAGGCTCGGGGATCTTGGTGAGCAGTCTTCCATTCTGACACCCACTTCACTCCCCTGACCTGACCCAGAGCTCCCTATTCAAGCAGAGAGAGTTGGGGGTGGGGGCACTGATAGGAGAGAGGATACAGTCTATTTTTAGTCCTCAAATCCCTTCCTATTTGTTGGCTCATATTCTGAACGGTCTCTCCAGTTCTGTAGCCAATGGGGAGGAGGTAAGCCTGGCTGGAGAAGGAAACAGAGCAGCCATCTGTCCCAGGCCCAGCATGGCCCCAGGGAAGCTAGGAAGGGGTCTACCTAAAAATGTCCCTTGGCAGTGGCTCCATTTCCCTCTGGCTTCAAACCCGGGCCAGCTGGGGAAGGAGGAACATGCTTCCAAGTGGTCAGGCTGGGGCCGAGGGTCGGCAGGCATGTGTCAGCAAGGAACTCCTGAAGCCAGGCCTGGGCTTCTGCTCTCCCAGGGTAGCTCTAGCTACAGTCACAAGGGGCAGGTGACAATTTAAAATGGCAGTGTGTTAACAGCATTATGTTGTACTCTTTTTCCTCACTGGTAAAGTACAGTGGTATACACCATGCCTGTCCCCTGAGGCCCCTCTGACAGGTCCCCAGGCTGTTCAAAGTCTGCTGGGAGGAGGGGTTGCCTGTTCATACATTCACTTTCTGCTTGGGTTTTCAACGACCGCTTTCTTGAGGCCTATCCTGGCCTTTTCCAGTCTCAGTTCTGGTTCCCTGGTTCAGTGGTGGTATCTCACCTGCTACTGGGTGAGCTCCTGGTTAGTAGCTGTGGAAGCCTTAGGCTGGTAACTGAATCACAGTGACAAACTGCTCTTAGCTTTAAAGCCATGAAGCTCTAATTGCATAATCTCCATCCTCTGGAGTTTTTCTCTTATGTGGGGATTATGGAGATGAATAGCAAGGGCATAAACACATTTAGGGAAAGGGGAAGCAGCTGCATATTGAGAACTGAAGATCCTAATAAGCCAGTTTTTCTTGGAACTCACAAATGTAGCATTTGCAAACTGGCTTGACCTCATTTAGTAGATGTGCAGAAGAGTTAGCTATAAGGAGGTCTCACTGTCCCATCTCCTTCTGCCCTGATATCTTAGGGTGCCCAAGATATACACCTGAGAAGAAAAATGAAAAACAATCTAACCCCTGGCCTCACCTATCCTGAGCTCCATCTCACCACCAAGTAGGAGCTCTTTGAAAAACTCATTGCCTAGAGATGCTCTTTCCATTTCCAAATCCAAAGCCCAAGAAATGCTCAGAAACACATCTGGATAAAGAAGACTCAACGCCATCAATACGCCACGCCTACCAACAAGAGTCAGCAGAGAGTTTGCAAAGTATCTTCTCTTTCTTCAAGGCCAGAGAGGGAATGACCTGGATTCTTTGCAACCCGGCCTCCTCCCTCTCCCTCTCGTACACACTCATGCAGCACGGAAGCTTAAATGTGCGGAGCAACTAGCTTAAAGATATCAAATATAAAACTTTGCCATATAGTATTTCAAATCACTCTATTTACAAATTATCTTTGCGAAAAAAACATGTAAAAAAAAAGATACAGTAATTCAACACAATTCAAGTTTTTCCTGTTCTTTAAACTTTCCTAAAGAGGAATCCCAGAAGCAGGAAACAATGAGAGAGATGCTGCCACCCTGAGAGGCTCCTGGGGGGCTTGGCGGTCCTTCAGTCTGGAGTCTGTCCGCCCAGAGTCACTCTTGCAAGGACATTCAAATGTGGAAGAGAACGGCGAGTTTGTTCCTTGGAGGCCAGCTGAATTTGGGATGTTCCGGCCGAGCCTCCCCCGAACCCCAAGGCAGTCTTCCACAAGACCCAGCCCCTTCTAGACCCGGAAATTCTCTTTCTGAGAAGGTACCCATCCCACCTTCCGAGCCCCGACCTCCTGATGTCTTTCTGAATCACAACAGCTTATGGTCTTAGTCCCACGTGTCAAAGGCCTGAGAAACAATTCCCTTTTTCTGAGTGGTAGTGAGCATGTAAGTCCTGCTAGACTATAGGCCACAGGGTTGGCCCAGGGATCATCCCTGAAAAATGCCAGGGCACCAGTGGTCAGCAGCCCTGCCAAGGGAAGGGACAGGTAAACAGGAGGCCATGAGGAGATGAATTAAAGGGAGGGTATCACCCACTGGGAGACAGCATACTGCCCTCTAGAAAACAAACACTAGTTGCATGGAAGAACAGAACTATTAAGCCTGTATGCAGTTTAATCTCAAGAGGTTACTAGGGTTTGCTCCAAATATACCCTGGTGCTGCTGAAATTCATCAGAAAGGGAACAGTTCCCAGCTGCTCTTCTGTCTGCCCAAGTAGACCACTCTAATTCCATGATCTTCTGCTTCAGGTTTGAAAACCTACCAAACAGGCTGGGGCGGAGGGATGTCATGCAGAATGTGTTATCTTTTGGTTTGGTTTGAGAGCAGGCTAGGTTGCCATGGTTACGAGGCGATGGCAGCCCTTGGTGGCACAGAAGTTCCTCGTGTGGGAGGTGGGGCACACGGGGTGTGCATGTTCCCTTGCATGAGAGGACTGGACTGAATTCTGCTGGTGCTGGGCCAACGGCTGCTTTAGAGATGGTGAGAGATTGGATTGTATGTAAACAGTGCCGTAACCCCCTCCATCCTGCATGCAAACAAACGGACCCAGCAGCCTGAATACTGCATCTCAAGCATTTAGAGGTGGGGTAGAGAGAGTGTCTACTGTAAACAGAAGCAATGGACACAGCCTGGATTTCAGAGGCACTGCCCAGCTCTGTCAGAATTAGCAACCCCACAAGCTCTCGGGGACTACTTATTACACCTTACCTACTTCCTTCTCCAGAAGGTTGGGGGCTTGGGAGACTAGTGAAGCAAGATGAGCGCTCCCTAATTCGGGGGCTAAATGAGAAAACTAACTGGCTTTGCGGCCTTTCTCTCAGTTATCAGCATCGAATGGCGTCCAGCTGATTTACTTCTGTTTCTTGCAGTATCACTGCATGTCAGCTGAGATGATCACGGGATGTGTGACCCTGGAGTTCACAGAAACATTCACGTTGACAGGTAGCAGCAGAGTCAGTCGCTTGCCTTTCTCAGCGGCAAAGAGAAATGGCCTACAGCCCTGGGATCAGCAGTTGTCATGGACACCAGAGAAAGCGCAGCAGTTCTGCCAGGGCCCATGGTTAGAGGAACTCCACGTAGTTCTCAGGGATGAGGCCGGTCTTTCCGTTCAGAGTCCCCTCCAACCAGCCAGGCTCCTGAGATGGATGAACTGCACAGGAAGGGAAGAGAGAGTACGAAGAGATGACATTGCAGATAGGGCAGGAGGCGGAGGGGGTGGGATGGGGTGGTGTGCGTGTGTGTTTGTGTGTGTGCATGTGTGCGCATAGGCAACTACTGTTTATGTTGCATCATTCTAGGATTTGTTTAAACCAGAGGTTCTTAACCTTTTGTGTGACATAAGCCTTTTGATGAAGACTATTCAGAATGTTCTTCATAACAAAAAGGGAAACAGACACAGACATTCAAAATTTTAGTTTCATGGACTTTCTGAAGTTCCTAGCTTAAACTATAAAAAAGTGACAGATTTCTACTTCTTAGGTTGGTGGTCACAGTTATGGTGCTCCATTTGTAAATTTATCTAGCCATCCATCTATCCATTCATCTACCCACCCATCCAGTGTACTGACTATGTACCAGTGGAGGATTGCTATGAACTAGTCTTTATAGACAGCTAGTTCCAAATCATGCATTTTGCTTTCCTTCAGTCCTTAACCTCTGCTTCTACTTTCTTGCAAATTCCCTCCAATTTTGTTCGCATTTTGTAGCCTTTTAATATCGCTCTCTGTCCACCCCATACCCTTTTAGTGTTTCCTGTTCTCTAGAATTTTCCTCCCTCCTATATATAAGGCTGAAATCTGTCTTCTTCTTCTCTATTGCAAATTTAGAATTTTCTGCTCTTTTGATTTTTCAATATCCAAAGAATATATACTAGTTTCTGTGACATCACAGTCCACCTCCTTGGAAACTACTGTGATATTGTAAATATTATATAAAATCCAGCTAAGTCTGCAAAATAGTCAATAGCAGGAAGGAAGAGAGAAGGAATCATGGGACTTGGAGACCGGCAGTGTCTGTGCTTGTGAGCTGGGAATACACAGACCACTCTGGGCAAAGCGGAGCATTCACTCTGGACCTATTAGGAAAGCTCCAATTTTCTGAGACTGTTTGGAGAGAATGAATTTACCCCTACTCTCTTCCTAGGCTAATTAAGTGACTTCCTGAGCTTGTTTTAAAAAAGCATTCCACCCCCAGTGCTACTGTATAACGCTAGTTTCAGTTTGTAGGGGACGAAGTGAGGACAGAAAGCAAAGGAGGCGAGTGGGGAAGCAGCAGGAGGGCCCACAGTGAGGCTCAGGGAAGGAAGGTCAGCGCCAGCCTTGTCTAATCGTGCTCCTTCAGGAAAAGATGAGGGCAAACATCTATTAATCGGCCTCCAAAATGCCGGCACAATTTCTTATCACGAGGATTCAGGAATAACCCAAAAGTGGTAGGGTCCTCTGAGTTCATGACACCCACACAAGAGGAGCGTGTTAAGTTTTAACACAACTTAAAAGCAACCTGGCCTCTCCAGTGGCCAGGCCCTCCCATCCCACCCCTAAAATCCTCTGCCTTCTGCCCACCCATCAGCCTGACATCAAGATGACTTGAGTTTCTGCACCTATGGAGTGGTGGTAATCAGACTCTCTTCCGTGAAGTGGGTTCTTGGGAGTCTTAAAGGAGCCGACATGGAGAAAGCAGTCAGCACAGAGCCAGGCCACGGCAAGGGCTCAGCGGGCTTGGTCAGGAGGGGACCCCAGATCATGTGACCAGTCACTGGGCTGGTCGGCAAGACTCTCTTGGCAAAGCCTTGGTAAAGGCCCAGTCTGAACACCCACCTAAGCTTTGGGAGACCTCTTAATGCGCAGAACCCAAATCAGACTGAACTCGTTCTCCAAGATAAAGACCTAGAAAGAATAACCAACCAACCAACCAACCAACCAACCAACCAACCAACCAAAATGAACAACAGAAAGACCCCTCCCGCTCTGCCACCAATCTCCTAATCGAGTTGTTACCCTGCTGAATGCACAGGGTCCGTCCCTGTCAGACATTCTCCCTTCCTGGCCAGCTGTTCAAACATAGCTCAGGTGCTGAGGTGGAAACATCAGAAATGGCATTTACAGAGTAAGGCAGGAATCAGAGGGGACAAGGGAGGCCCTCCAAACTGGAGAACAAGCGATATGTCACAGGGGACAACGCAGCCTTTAAGTAGGACTGCGGACTCTCTGGAGTATTCACGTCAGGCAATATCAGGGCGCTGTACCCCAGCCTGGGCGTCAGAATCACTGGATGCTCATTAAAACTCCGGATTCCTGGACACCCGGCACTTCAGTTAAAGAAGAACCCCTAGGAGTGCGGCCCAAGGATCTGTGTTTCAACTCATTCTAAGAAAGCTACAGGTTTTGACTTTTCCTTGCCAAGACGCCTCCGTATCGAGGGTGGTGGTAAGAACTAAAATGCACATTCTCATTAACTGGTGGAGGAAGGAGGCAGTACCAGGACCCCATCTCTCCTGCTGCTGCCTCCCCTCCCTTTCCTCCAGCATCTGAGGCTTAGCTGAGGCTCAGCTCCTGCATAAGTACCAGCATGGGGTCCTGTTCCCGGCCCCTCCCTCCTCCGGACACCTGGAGTGCTCAGAGTACTTCCACAGCTCACTCACGGGTCCCAGTACTGCTGTTTGTACGTGTTAGGCTTTGCTTCCCTCGCTAGCTTTTTAGTGCACTTCAGTTTGTCTTATATCGCTCAACATTCTTTGGTGACTCCCCTCTGCCTGGTGGATTATAATGACGGAAGCGAACACCTAGGATGGAGACTGGGAAGCAGCCGGGGGCTCAGAGCTTTAGATATTTATTGAATCATTTGATCCTAAAGATCCTAGCTTGTACTGTTATTATCCCTGTTTTACAGATGAGACCATTAAGGCCCAGAAAGGGAAGCTGATGGGTGCAGGATCACAAAGGCAGAACCAGAATGTGAATGCAGCTTGTCTGACTCCAGAGACCAAGCCCTTTCCCACTACATTGCGCCCATTCACAGGCAGTGTGATCCTCGAGGACAAGGATGATGACACACATGTGGAGCACAGACTAAGTGGCAGGCCTTTTGCTAAGTGCTTTGCCTGCATCACCTCCTTGCATCTTCAGAATGACTGTGGAGTTGATTCTGCTATTATGTCATCATTTTATCAACAAGACACTGAGGCTCAGAGAGGTTAAGCATCTTTCCCCAAACTACATAGCTGCTAGATGATGGAGGTGGATATGAAACCAGGATATCTGGGTCCACAGTCTGTGGTCTTAGCCACTCCTGCTTTTGCCCAGTTCAATGCTCTGGACATTAAAGATGCCCATAAGTACTTGTTGGGCTGAAATGCGCCAATGTCCAACCTGTTGAACTGCACCAGTGTCCAATGTGCTATATAAACACAGAAAGTGTTGCAGCGAGCCTCCCTGGCAGCTCTCCAGCCCAGCAAGCATATAAAAGTGTAAGCTGCTGCTGACACGAGTGTGCTTCCCGCCAACCACTTTCTCTCAGCTTGATCCATATATACATAGTTCACATTCCCCTGCATACACAGCTCATGCTCTCTCCCCTCCTTTGCTCACTGTGGACAAGAAGCAAGTGTGTGACTAACATCTCTAATGGCTGGCTGTCCCAAGGGGAAGCAGCACAGCTGCAAAAGACACAGACCTCTGTGTGGCTGGATGTGTTTACTCATTTGATGAACGTTTATTAAGCACCCACCATGTGCCAGGTACTGTTAGGTCCCTGCACACGACACAGATCAGGCAGACAAGACTGTGCTCTCAGACAGGGGCAATATCCATCAGTAAATGAGCATGTAATTCTAGGTAATGATGAGGGGAGAGAAATAAACTTGGATAGAATATGGGTAGGTGTGGAAGGGCTCAAAAAGCTAACACCTGAATGATCCCAAGGAGCCAGCCAGGTGGGGGGTAATGCAAGTGCAAAGGCTCCAGGGTGCAGAAAAGCTTGTGAGGTTTTGGAACTGTGGTCTGCACATTTTCCTTAAAGGGCAGGGTCATCAGTGTGTATGTATCTTTACTCACTTCTGCAGTTGTGGTGCCACAGATAATATGTAAACACAAAAGTGTGGGTGGCTATGTTCTGATAAAATGTTATTTACAAAAACAGGCATTGGGCTGGATTTTATTGGCAGGTCATAATTTGCCAACCCTAGTTGAGAATATAAAGAAAGTCTGTGAGGCTGTAGCATATCAAGTGTGGGCGAGAGAGGCCAGAGCACAGAAGCCAGGCCGGGGAGATCCTTGTCAATGATTCTAAGAGCGACAGGAGGCCCCTGGAATCTCTGAAGCAGGAGTCACACGATGTGATTTCATCTTTCACAGACTGCTCTGGCTGCCATGTAGAGAACTGATGGTGGCGGCGAGGGAAGACATGGTGAGACTCACCCCCTCAGCAGCGGGGGAAGGCCCGGTAGAGATGGAGGGGGCTCGGGCGGGGGTCTGGCAGTAGAGACTGGTGGGGAGGCCATGGGAAGGCTGAGAGACTGCCAAGGAAGTCGCCTGTCACCCCACTGCCTGAGCAGCTCCTGGCCCACTGCTGAGGGAGGATGTTCTTTATCAACAAAGGGAACCCAGGGCAGCCCTGCCTCAACTCCTGCTGCACTCTGCACCCAGGAGTGAGTGGGCCTAGCCCATCTCAAATCTGGATCAAAGTACCCCAAGAACCCAATTTTAGTGAATGCCATGTGAATTTTCCAGGTATCAATCATGTTGCTTTGAGATGACTAATGCTCCTGAGAACACGAGTTGTTTCCCTTTCCAGGTACTGCGTGAGGTGCCCTTGGTGGAGTGCACAGTTTCCTAGTAGATTGGCAAGGGCTGCCACTGGAGTTATTTCTGAGTATTGCCCATCCACTCCCCGCTGCGCGGAGGCCAAAGGCTGACTGTTCAGCCACTCCAGGTTTGCAGCATGGGCCCCTGGAATGCCAAGGTTTGGAGATGAGTCATTATGAACAACAGACTTTCCCTTCAATGTGCCCCTCCCTCTTCCTCCTCCTTACTCATTCTTCTTGATCCTGAAAAAGACAAGACACACATACACATGGCTTTACAAATGGCTCTAAACCTGCCATTTATAGACTTTCTTCTGATTGGTCTGATGATTTCATCTGATAGCTGCAGGGCATCTGACTTACGCAGCCGGCATGTAGTGTCTCCAGCAAAAAACTAGTAAGAGATAGAAGCAGGAAAAAGATCTCTCTGCCTAAATAGTTTTTTTCTTCTAACACCTGATTTCTCTTATAGAAATCTATAGGTTTCTCCTATGGAGGCGAAGGGAGGAGGAATATGTAGCATTTTCTAAAAGTCAGACATAAATATTATCAGCCAAATCAATCTAAAAATTGGATTAGCATTTTGCCAGGTCCTTCTTCAACTGCTGCTCAGTCAACACTGGGAGGTGTTTTCTTTGGGGTCTATTCTGGCCTTTTGTTCTTCAGGGAATTTGAAAGGTCACTGGCATTGCTGGCTAAAAACAAACTAGTGTCAATGAACTCTGTCATGATGCCCAGAGACCACAGGAAGGCGTGTGTGAGGCCTCTGACTCGTTAAACCAAATTTCTCTCCTCATAGGACTTAGAATGACTACCAAGTTGTAGGGTATGACTAGTCATAAAACCTGCTAGGAAGGAAAGGACTTGGCAATTAAAAACCATCTAGATATCTTTTCTTTTCTTTACTTGGTTAGTTATTTAACCTACTTCAAAAAGGAGACTTAAAACTGTTAGAAGGTGGGCATTTGCAACAACATGGATAGAGCTGGAGGGTATTATGCTCAGTGAACTAAGCCAGGCAGAGAAAGAGAAGTACCAAATGATTTCCCTCATTTGTGGAGTATAACAACAAAGCAAAACTGAAGGAACGAAACAGCAACAGACTCACAGACTCCAAGAAGGGACTAGCGGTTACCAAAGGGGAGGTGTGGGGAAGGGTGGGTGGGGAGGGAGGGAGAAGAGAATTCAGGGGTATTATGATTGGTACATATGGTGTGGGGGGATCATGGGGAAGACAGTGTAGCACAGAGGAGGCAAATAGTGACTCTGTGGCATCTTACTACACTGATGGACAGTGACTGCAATGGGGTATGGGAGGGAACTCGATAATATGGGTGAATGTAGTAACCACATTGTTTCATGTGAAACCTTCATAAGAGTGTATATCAATAATAACTTAATAAAAAAATGTTAGAAGGTGGGAATGTAAAATGGTACAACCCCTTTGTAAAACAGTTTTGCAGTTCCTTAAATGGTTACACACAGGGTTAGTGTATGACCCAGCAATCCCATTCTAGGCATATCGTCAAGACAACTGAAAACATATGTCCTCACAAAACTTGTACACAAATGTTTATAGCAGCATCACTCAAAACAGCCAAAAAGTGGAAATAATCAAAATGCACATCAACTGACGAATGGATAAATAAAATGTGGTATATCCATTCAATAGAATATTTTCAGCCATAAAAAAGGAATGAAGTATTATTATGTACTATGACATGCAGGAACCTTGAAAAGGTTATGCTAAGTGAAAGAAGGCAGTTTCAAAGAGCACATACTATAAGATTCCATTCATGTGAACTATCCAGAGCAGGCAAATTTATGGTGGAGAAAGTACATTGGCAGTTGTCTGGGTCATAGCAGCTGGAAAGGAAAAGCTGTGATTGTAAACTATGAGAACGTCAGGGTCTTTTTCTAAGATCTTCATCATTAGAACAGCAGTAACACTGACTGGTTATAGGTTGAAACATTTGAGATCTCAATTTTCTCTCAAAACCTTCTTTCTCTTTACATGACAGAGGAGAGAAGTGCAGCACAGAGCAGTCGTCACTGCGTGAGGTCACACAGGAGCAGGCAGTCTAGTCAAGACTGGACGCTGTGGTTTGGGCTCTCCAGGCCTAGGTGGGAGCCTTGGCCACCCTGTGTTTCTGGGTCTCAAGTAGCCGGGCGAAGGGTGGTACAGGCCAAAGTGGGGCTGCCTGGCCATGACGGGACAGCCTGGTCAGTGTGCACACGCCCCTGCCCAAGAATCTTGCCCTGACCCCGACTGCGACCTGGAAGGAAGCCTTAGAAAACGTCCAGTTCCTGAAGCTGAGCAGCTGCTTTTGTTTCCTCCTTTGAGCAAAATAAATGGACCCTTTTACCCAGGGATCCAGAAAGATCAATCCCAGAGAACTTCATCTAGGGAACATCTCAACTGTAAAAGGAACTTGGGCTTTTCTCCTGATTTTTTTCTCTTAGGTAAATGATGTTATAACAAGTGATGACATCAATTCTCACTTTATAAAAATAGAACCTTTTTTTTTAAGGGAGGAAAACAAAGGAAAGAACAAGAAAATGGTGCATCAAACAAGTATGAGCCCCCAGTTCAATGGGGCAGGTGCTGTGCATCCATTTTCCCACCAGGAAGCCTGAGAGGACCACTGGGGCCTGCAGGGTGGTTTGACCCCGGGGTCCAGCTCTGTGCTCCCAGCAGTCAGGGGGAGTGCAAGCAGGGACGCAGCCTGGCGTATGGGCCCAGAGCTCACCCCATGCCCAGCCCTCTCGGAATTCGGCCGTGTCTCCTGTGGGCAGTGAATGCCACTGAACCCAGGTGGAAAACGGGCACAGAACTTGTGGCCTCAGTCTCCATCCTGAGCCTCTGACCATTTTCAGGATCCCTCTCTTCTCCATTTCTTTGTCTCCCACCCACTGTCCAGCCCCTGCACTCTCAAAGCCATGCTGGGTATCAGGCTGAGTCCTGGGCAGGTACAACTGCCCTGAACGTCCACAGAACCTCAGTAAGGCTGCTCCCGCTGGACTGAAGAGCTGATTGCATTGCCCACTCCTTGCCTCCCCCAGCCCTGCTGTGGTTGTCACTTTGGGAAGAGATGTCTCTCCAACCTACCCTCTTTTCCAGTCTTACCTGTTCTATTGAGATTTTCCACAGGCAGGAACTTGGAAAGCTACAGGAATTGTTTTCTCCGCTCCCCCCACCCCCACCCCCACCCATACCTTTGGTTGGGGAATGAGAAACTCACCATTGTCAAAGACGGTGCCTGCTGTGAATGAGAGTTCTGAGTCGTGTTCAGCCTTGCAGGCATACAAGGCTTTTGCCTTCCGGAATGGTGTGCTGTGTGAAAACAGGAGTTTATTTAGATATTTTTTACAAACTCTCTGAAAGCCCCAGATATTTAATCTCTCTTCCTCCCTTTCCCTGTAACTAGTCCTCTCTCGTGGCAAGCGGCTGACAAGGCAGCCGGACAGCAGAATGTGAGGTGGAAAAGTTGCAAAGGTTACTGGAGAAAAATGTGAAATATTCAGAGAAAAGCCATAAGCCCCAATAAACCACACTTCCTGTGGGGTCACCGTGCGCCAAGTTAAAGCTTAACCTAGGTGTCACAGAACTCCATTCTTGGAGCAGAAGTAGCTTGGGAGGAGGGAGGCGGGGCAGGAAAGAGTTTCCAAGTTCCTCTGGAGAACACTCCCAACAGACCCTGTTCAGAGTTGGCAATTCTCAGTGAGTCAAAAGGGAGAAATTCTAGCAAAGCCGGGTTTCTGCTCCAGGCCACGGGCTGACATTAGCTCTCCCAGCTGTTACTTATTTCTCATTGGGCTGGCGGAGCAGGATTCCAGAGCTGGAACTCCTTGACCCCCAGGGTAGTGCAGGGAATAGGCGAGGGGTGTGTGCGAGCAGTGTTGAAAGTGTGGGAAGGAAGAAGGGAGAGGGCATGTGATGTGCTGTTGTGCCTTTCTCAGGCCAACGAGTGCTCACAATGGCTCTCCATGCATCAGACTCACCTGGAGAGTCTGACAGAATGGTGTTTGGATTCTACCCTGACTTGTACATACAGCTCTTCAAGTGACTCCAGTGTGTAACCAGGGCTGAGCAGGGGTTGGCAAAGTCTTTATGTAGAGGGCCAGGTAAGTATTTTAGGAATCGTGGGCCATATGGTCTCTGTTGCAATTGCTCACTTCTGCATTGTGGCATAAACGCATCCATAGACAACATGTAAACCAATTAGGGAGGCTGTGCGCCATCAAAAGTTGACTTATAAAAAGCAGATGGTGGGCTGGATTTGACCCAAGGGCTACAGATTGTTAAGCTGTGTTCTAGAAATAAGCTGTAAGAATTGGTAAATCCTATTACCTTCTATCAGTATATGCTTTGATATGAACCTAGTTCCAAAGGATCTATGGACTTCCTGAGGGTCATAAGAAAAATGACATTTAACAGTCAAAAGTCAGCTCTTTGTCAAAAGCAATCTGCCACTTGCACCAAGCCATCTGAGGAAGCATATTTACAGACTCCAGGGCAGAAAAACCAAAGAGCAAATAGGTCCTCTGGGTTAGAAAATTATTCAAGGGATATATATCATTGGCTTTATCTTCATTTGACTAATGAAGAGCCTCAAGGAGCCAGTGAGGCTGAACGCCCTGTGGTGCGCTGATCCGTAGCAGCCACATGAGACTTGACTGTGGAATGGCTGGTCGCAGGTGGATCCAGACAGAATCAGAAGGGGCGGGGGTCTTGGGTCTTTATGGAGCTGTTATTTCTCAGAGTCCAGCTTCCGCATCTACAACTTTTAGTCTTGGGTCCATGAAAACTAAGGAAAGACGGCTTAAAAGGTCTGGTGTGCAGAAGGATCAGAGCAGGTGATCATCTGGAATTCATCGCCAGGATACACTTTACTGTTCTCTCTGGTCTTCTAGTAGCCAAGAGAGGATGGCCAAGTGGGAGAAAACTGGGTAAGTGGGAGAAAAATGAAGTGGGTCTGCTGGGAATGAAGGAAAGAGCCTTTAGAGTTCATCAGCTCCAACTGGAAAACAGCTCTTCCTGTGTAATTATCATTAAAGTCAGAATAAAGTTCAGGACAAGGGGCACATTCCATGATGGAATTAACCCGAAGCTATGTGTTGGCCATGAGGACCAAACATCCAATGTGCAACTTTCCGCAGAGGAAAAAAATGTTTTGGTTAGTTTTTTTGGAGCAGGTGGGGAGCAGAGAGGAGGAGTCAGCTGGTTGTGAAAAGTATAAAACAGCCCCAAACCCATACCTATCGGCAGGTAGGTCCTGTCGTGACATGGAAGACAGAAGGAGAATCCAGGGACAGTGAGTGACCTCAAGGATCACTGTCTCTTGAGGATGGGGCAGGCAGGTGGATAGACAGCAGAGAGACCAGGGATGGGGAAATAAAAGGTGAGGGAAAGACCATCTGAGGCAAGGCTCCTCCAGTTGGGTTTTCATGGAGGTTACTTATTAACCTCATGAACTAAAGGGAACAGGACAGAAGGGGGAAGCCAGGGAAGCCAGCAGGGGTGCCTGGCAGAAACGAAGCAAAGGGAATGCTCTCAGGTGCCATTCAAGAGGAGTTAATTTTCCACTAACATTATGCTTTGGAATTGAATAATGAAGTGACAATAAAATAGTACATTAAAAATAAAAACAGAGGTCAGGAAAGGGCCTTGGTTTTTTCTCAAATTAACAGGTGACAGTCTATGAAAGTGTCTTGTCCTGAGACCTTCTCCCACCCCTAGGCTGTGCACACAAATGGGAGAGCTGACAGAAGGAGTGTGTTCAAGGGGACCACTCTTGCTCCCCAGAACTAGCGTTGCCAAATAAAATACAAGACACCTAAGTTAAATGTGAATTTCATATCAATGAGGAATTGATGCATGGGACATAATTACACTAAAAAAAAATCAGTTATTGTTGATTTGTAATTCAAATGTAACTAAGTGCTCTGTATTTTTGTTTTATTTGCTAAATCTGGCAACCCTTCCCAGAAAGGAAGCATGCCAGCCTCACAAGTCTAGTGGCCCATGCCATACTCCTTCTCAAAAGCCCTGAGCAGTTTGCTTTAGGTAGGGTTCCTACCAAAACAGACCCTGAGAGCACAGAACCTTTGTTTGTACACTTTGGCTCTGATTAAAATATAAACAGTCCCCACCAAACATCTTTGGTTCTTTAGCTCCCTGGCTCCATATTCTCCACAGTGCATCTCAACGCTGGGCACAGAGAGCCTGAGGGGCCTCTGGCTGCTCCTGTAACGGCGCCCTTCAGACCTCAGCCGGGCCTTCAAGGGCACGGACGAGTTTGGAACCTTCTGCTAGTTCATTTTTAATTTTCGCCTCCGAGCATGGCACAAGGCCAGGAAAGCACTCAGAGGCCTTTCCCTCAAATGCCCTTGCAAACCTTGCAAAATGACAACCCACTCTCCATTGTATGATGCTGCAGGGAGGTGGGGCCAGAGAGACTGGCAGGTTGAAGGACCTTCATTTGCTTAGGTACAATTTCTAGAGGCCTATGAATAAATGCAAGTTATGGGTTTGGGGCTGAGACCTTTTCTAGGGGTGCAAGTGAAAGGAAAGGGACACACGCAGGAAATATTCCTCCAGTACCCTTCCTCTGCTGTGCTGTGAAGGCCATCTTTATGCCTGAGCTTGAGCTAACAAGCACTAAAAATGCTCTGAAGTGGGGAGAGGAAGCCATTTCCAGAGGAGACATTATGTCAAAGTTCATGGAACCATTAGTTAGGTCAATTTAAGTATTTATTTTTAAAAGCTCGGCCCAAGGAAGGAAATCTGAAGCTTCACAATCTGGAAGTGGATTTGGGGGAAGGCCCCAGCAAACCTGAATGACGGGTGCATGCCCCCGCCTCTTGGCTGCCCACTGCAACAGCAGTTAGGGGATTTTAGCCTTCTGGGCTGCCCGGCTCTGATGGGCCAGCTCCCCAGCAGAATCCCTATCTGCACTCACCTTGGCATACGTGTTTAGCTCAGTGACGGCCAGTTCCAAGCCCTACTCTGCCTTTCCTATTTCAAAATGGCAGCTTCGTAAAGGGGTTGTGGACAGCATTGTCCAAAGGGTGCTCCTCTAACGACAGTCAGAGTGGACAGTGCTGAGTGACCATGAACCCAAACATACTAGGTGAGCAGATTCTATTGCCTCTGTCCTCTGTCAGTCTGGAAATACTCTGGGAGATGGAAAGGAGTAGCTAAAGAAAAAAATATGGGAGTATTTAGGAGATGGAAGGGAATGGAGATACTGCACAGTTAACAGGGCCCGGAAACTCAGAGACACAAAAAAGTGGATAACCTCAAAGCAGAGAGTACATTTCAGTTTTTTTCAGCTGAATGATTCTACTGTCCTGAGTCCCCTAATCCATTCTGTCCGGGGGGCCAGTGTTTTCCACATTTTACTTCCTTGTATCAAAATGAAAGAGCCACATTCTCTTCATGCCCAAATTTCTTATGAGTGAGGCATTTTGGAAGGTGACTGTCTCTGGTCACTGAAGTTTGCTCTGGTTTAGGTCCTCCTGGTGGCAATTAGTGACCGAACCAGAACAATCCATGCCATATTTGGTGTCCAAAAAAGTTAATGTCTCCCAAAGGACCCAAATATGCCTAAAGAAATAATCAGGAAATAACTTGAGTGCCAGGAAAATATGACTTAAATTTTTACCTTATTCCTGGGATGAGGATTAAATAATACACTGAAAAGCTATCTTTCCCATCTTCCAGTGCAAAGCTAGACAGAAAACCTAGAAGAGCAGGCCAGACTCTGGGGCTGGGATTTGCATGGAAACCTAGATTTGGGGTCACCCTTATGTTTAGAGGACAGAGTGCTGGGATAGGGGCAAGAAATCCTGAAATCTGGATTGGCTCTCCTCTGGTCATGTGACCATGTGCCAGTCACCACTCTGTGCCTTAGTTTTCTTTCTCTATTTTAGGGTTCAGGCCATTTCTCCTCTCATTCCCACATGAAGACAGAATGAAATGATAGATATGAGAGTGCCTGGAGGACAATAAAGTTTTATATATACATATTTATCTGTGTGTGTATGTGTGTCTGCATATAAATAGCATAGGGCTTTCTTTTTTTTTAAAGTGAGACTCAGTATTATAAATTATTAATGCCTCTCTGCTGGACCCACCCCTTAGGAAAAAGCCAGCAATGAGAAAATACTGCCAAGGCCCAAAATGCTATGACGCTTGTAAGTGGATTCTACATTTTGGTTGTCTGAAAGCACAGACTAAGCTTGGGGCACACGTGCTTGGGGCCTACATAGTGGAGGGATTCTATAGGATCTTTTTCATTAAGTCTTTCCTGGACTTAAGAGAACTTCAGGTGCAAAGAATTAAGTTTGGATATCATCAAAGCAGGGAAAATTATAGTACGGCCTTCGGGGAGAGGAACTAGGTCAACCCTCAGAAAAAGGTGCTGCCCATTCCCCGGAAAGCCAAGGGTTCATGACACATGGAGACAGAAGCAGGCTGGGAGCACTGATGGTTCCTGGCAGTACATGGAGCATAAGGAGGCAGCCAGGAACAATTTAAAGAGAAATTGCTTCATATCTCAACCCTTTATTCTGTGTCACGTTCATCTCTCTCCCAGTGGTCTAGTCTTAGCTACTGGAGGTCAATGCTCATGGCCAATGGCCCAACCCCACAAAGAAACGTTACCTGATGCTACCTGATAAAAATGAGGGAAGAAAAGGCCTGTATGTGTCTCAGTATTGCAATTGTCTTATACCAAAGCACAGAGAGCTGCATGGTTCCCAGAGCATCAAGCAGGAGCCCACTCCAGAGGCGCTCTTTCCCCAAACTTCCGGCATCATGCACTGATTCAGAGGCCGGAGAAAGGGTTCAGAAGGGTGTGGAAAAGCCACGCTGGGTCATGTGGGTGGTCCCTCCCGGCTTCAGTCTCTTATTCTGGAATCACAGGAGGATCGAGGCTGGCTCCTGTGGTGCCTGGCCAGCTTTGGATAAACAGGAACGACGGATCATCACCCATGGTTTTACCTGGAGTCCCCACGAACTGCTTCTTCTGGCCTGTCAAAAAGCAAGTGCAGGTTTGGGTGGCAGGGAACAAAGCTGAGGAGGAGGCTGGACGCTGCATGGAGAGAGGACCAAGCCTATGAGAGCGACAGCAGCAACAGAAAACCAAACAAACCACAGACCTGATGGGGGATGAGTCGCTGGACGTGGATGAGGTGGGCATAGGGCTGGATGGCGCCGAGAACATGGGCCAGGATGGCGAGAGGGGTGAAGTTGGGCTTGGATTCGGGGGGCTGCAAGACATAACAACCAGGAAACTCATCAGCACACAGGGGGGCCACAGCGGGAGCATGAGAGGCGCACAGGAGGCCAGAGGGCGGGGAGCCGGAGCACAGCAGCCCTGACACCCAGGCTGTCAGCACTGCCAAGCGACATTTCTCCAGACCAAACTTCCATGTCTTCCAAGTAAAGCCTGCTCTGTAATTCCTCGGAGCATTAACATGTCTCTTTGCCCTGTAGAACAACTGCTGTCTGGCGACCGGGGCTCTTCTGGTCACGTTTATGGTGCCTTTGGCCGTGAGTGAAAACTGCCCTGAACCACATACAGGAGCTCCCACACCCATATCCTCTTGCCAGGCTCCGGCCAGGCAGGGCGGCCGACAACCGTTCTTCAGCCCCCACTGCTCTATGTTCTTAAATTGTGTCTCAGCAAATGACCATTTTTCTGGGTCACACAGGCCATCCAGCCAAAAAACAATTTCCTGTTTACATTTTTAACTAAATGGGCTGCATGCCATTGGAGACCCAGAGAAAGACTGCATCAGTGAAATGACAGCGGGTGGGGGACAGGCTGGCACACCTCTACGGGCGGCGCGCAGGCCCTCTGAGGCTTGCTTTCCAGGCCTGCTCTGTCTTTTCATGGATTTGGGGCATTTTGATGCTCAAGGAAAAAGCCCCAGAGGGAAGGCAATGAAAAACCGAGGAACTGAAACCTTAAATCTGTCATTTTCTTCTTTGATGGGTGGCTGATCAACAGTTTGGAGAGGAAAAGTCGAAATCACCGATACAGGGTTTGTGGATTTTAACCGGACATGCTGCTAGTCCTTTGACTTGACTTCCACAGATGACACAAGCAAGCAAACACCTTAGCGACTCTGTGAGATCGTATGGAGTCCTAGTTCATGCAAACACCAGTGACTGGGAAAACATGGCAGCCACGCAGTCACATACCCGAGCCTCGGCCGCCTGCCGGACGGTTTGTTCCAAGCACTTTACGGAAGTGGAGATGACAGCCACACAACTTCAGGGAGACAGACCTTCTAAACATAGCAGGACTCAGCAAGGATGGGTTAATGTCCTCCTTAATGGGACATTCACAATGGAGCCATGAGATCCAATAATGGCCCTAATTACCTATGGTTACAACATAAATTTCTATGGAAATATACAGTAAAAACCTACTGTGTAGATTCATCACCTATCCTTGAACTAACTGAGTGAAATATTTATTAAATGCCATTATGTGTATTATAGTTAAAGAATATAAATTCCAGGAGAGCAGAGGTGTTTGCCTGTTTTGTTACTGCTGTCCAATACCTATAATAGTGCCTGTAGGTATTCAATAGATAATTATTGAGTAAACTAATGAATCTCAACACACGCAACAAGTCAAGAGGCACTATAATAATTCCCATTTCACAGATGTGGAAACTGGGGCCAATTTGAGGCTTGCCTGAAGATACCCCAGCCTGTGACAGGGCCCAGGTTTAGACCCCGACCCCGTAGCTCCAAGACCAGGGCTCTTGCTACCACAGTGGACCGCCTCCGGGGTAGGAGGACTTGCTCTGCCCTTCTGTGCTGTGCCAAGCGTCCTTTCAGAATACACCACTAGAAGTCACCTAACTACTGGTTTATGGGTTTCCTTTAGACGCCTACCGCATTTGCCGGGGAATATGGGAATGCAGAGACAGACAGACTCATGAAGACTCAACACATCGTAAATTCCAGCAAAATCCCCAATCCTGCTTCTAGTCTTCTGTCTGGTAGATTCACAGAACAGATGGAATTCATATAATGGAAGATATTAAATTGAAAGAGTATGGGTTTTTTTCTTTTTCTTAATTAATCCAGCAAAGACCAGTTATTGAGCACACTGCATAACCAAGACAGCAAGTGGAACCCAACTAAGCATTTGCCAAGGTCCCTAACTGCAAGGCTTACAATGTATTTGACAAGATGGGACAGATTAAAAAACAACTGTAACACAAGACGATAGTAAGATTCACCAGCTGAGGGATGACTCACTCTATTATTAGTTTAATACTGCTTCCCCTTGACTCTGTATGAGTCCCAGAAAAAGCGCTGCCTCGTTTCCAAGGCGCAGTCCTCAGTCTCCTCTGGCCTCTCCCCACCTGCCCCCAAGGCCTGCCAATGACTTCCAAATCACAGCCCAGCCCAGGGACCCAATCTCTTCCTCTGGTCAGTGGTCAGCACAGCACAATGAAAGGTCCTAAAAACTTTTTTTTTGGTCTCTTTTTTCCTTCTTAGTGGCTTTGTAAGTAGGAAACACCTCCCATTTCTATCTCCTCTGTACCAAGAATTATGCCTTTGGCTAAAGGCATAGTTGGGAACATGTTCTATGAATACAATGTGGGTTCTGAGTGTTTTCTCACATCCTTGGATATCTAAGTGGTTCTTGGCCAGGAGAACATGGCTGAGATTATCTGGGGGTGCGGCTGGAATGCAGGGTATTCATAACTATTATAAGAACTGATTCTTCAATCCACAGAGTATTCAACTGCTGTGGTATAAACTGTAATCTCTAACTGCTAACAGATTTTTCACTTGTTTGCTTGGGTTTTAGTCATGGCAATAATGTTTATTTGCTATAAAATGACCACAATTCAAAGTTTATTACCACTATGTTTTAGTGTAACAGTGAAATGCATACTTCACAGAACCATGATGATTTTTAAGCTGCAGATGGAATCATGCCTTTTGTTGATCTGAGCGTCAGGGTCATGTCAAAACTCACTATCAAGAATAATACCAAACATTTTTATATGCTTTGATGACTGATGCCTGCCGAATGACTATGAGCATACAAATGTTCTTTCCAGAAACAGAGAGCAGCGCACTGTATTTTAGTTTCGATGCAACTCAGAGAACACACTGGTGGGAAATAGGATGCACAGGGATGAGGACAACGGCCCCAGCCTCTCTGGATAATCTCACCTTCACCAGTACAGAAGGCGACAGGTTACTCAAAAATGGCAACTGCAGACAAAAATACCTCGCCCCTAAGAGAGCCCAAACAAAACAAACAACAAATGGAGAGTTTCGCTACTGGCTCCGAAACCTCCAATAGCAGATTCTCAAACTCTTTTCCCACTAATAAAGACAATGATAACATACGATTGAGGTTAGGATAGGAGGAATCATTTTATAACTACCATTTTTAGCAGATGACCCTTTGAGGCCTTTCTCCAGTCAGAGTCCAGCCGGGAGTATCTGAGCTGAACGCCACAGCATATACTTCACCCTACACATCCTGGGGTCCCAGCAGGCCCCCACGCCAAGGCCCAGTGACAGCAACAGCACGGCGTGAACTTCAGCACGGAAGGAACATTTGCTGGTCTGGTTTGGAATCAGCTGGAAGTCCACAGTGTCCTCAAAAGGAGTCAGACAGCCCCAGTCAGCTCCTTTGACATCCACTGGATGGTGAAGAAATACCAGTTTAGGAAGATAAGGCTCAAAGGCCTGGCAGCATGCAGGGTTGTGGCTGACAGCTCAAGTACAGTGTGTGGCAGCAGTGCCAGCCTGACACCCTTCTGTGGTCACTCCCTCAAGCAGTGGGACGTCTGGCATACCAGCCGGGGCACGGCTGTCCCGGCACAGGCTCCGGCTGATCGTGGAACCCGGACGTGGCAGACCCTCTGTGGCCACCACATCATAGTCAGTAAAACCTGAGTTGGTACAAGATGATTAATAAGCTGACCAAAGAAGTGAATCTTTTTAAATTTAGATACTCAAAATTATAAATGGCCTTGCAGGAAACTGGAAAATACCAAAAAGCAAGGAAGGCATTAAAATCATATAAACTTCACACCACTGATAGTCACTGTTAACATCTCGGCATATTTCCTCATTTTGGGGGGGATAATACTACATACATAAAAAGCTTGTTTTGTCACTTAATAAAGCATTTCCCAATGTCATTAAATAGTCTTTGCTATATTATTAAAGTGGCTACAAAGTAGGCTTTTGTATGGTATACCCTGATTTATGTAACCATTCTTTTACTGTGTACATGCAGATTATTATCCGCTTTAGCTATTATAAACAGTGCTGCAACTCCCATCCTTATTGAGGATCATTGACTGTGTCTCCAATTGTCTCCTTAGCATAAATTCCTGGAAGTTAAATTACTGGGTCAAAGGCTGGAAGTTGTTTTTTTTTTTTTTTTTGAGAGTCTCAGTACATCCTAGCAAACAGCTTTTCAGAAAGGCTCTTCTGCCCTGCATTCCCTCCACCGATGCACGCAGCCGCCTCTTCCTCTCACCTTGGCCCGCCAGCATGGAGCATTATCAAAGAAAATTAGGTGGGCTTTTTTTCAGGTTACAAAGGTTACCTTGGACTCTTCATTTTCCTAGTGTTTTCAATGATGTGAAAATGAATACAATTCCCTTCCTGCCCTCTGTTTCCATCTAGAAGCACTGTTTAATTTTCCAAAGAGCATTCAGCCACAAAGGTCGTGTGGGGAAGGAGACAGACAGATGGACAGAGAGAGAGACAACCACAACCTGGGGACGGCAGAGCCCTGGTCGAATGGCAGGGCTGACCCAAGAACTGGGAGCGGCGATGGAGGGTCAGCTTACTCTAGGACTCCGAGACAGCACTCAGCAGGAGGGATGAGGTACACAAGAGAAACCAAAGAATCTTTTGCCAGCAGTGTGCCCTGGAGAAGTCAAAACAGGCATGTGCTCCTCTGCCAGTGGGTAGACTGTGATCTGCAGTCCAGGTTCCCTGCCATGGGCCTCAGGCTAGGGCCAGGGCCGGGAGAGCACTGGCAGGGGCTGACCCAAATGCTCCAGCAGCCCCCCTTCCCACTTAGGCCTGAGGCAAGGGTGGTGCTTCATCCAGAGGGTACCACTTGTAGATTTTTTCATCCCTCTGTATAATGAGAGAGAAGAGAAACTTCCAGGAAAATCTGTAAAGTCCTATTGAATCTAATCCCAGATAAGTGAATTCTTCTTCCTTGGAAAATATCCCTTATGTCTTGAGTAAGGTGCCATAAAAAGGGAAGAGACATCAAACTTCAGCCAAGAAGCAGGGTCAAAAGGAACACTGGTAAACTGGACGGTGGTCAATTAGAGCAAACGACACAAAGACATTGCGATTTCCTGAATATCAAAATGCACATATTCCATACATGTGGCTACTGGAGCTTTTACAACACAGGAATCCGATACACATCCCACTCTCCTGAACTGCGCTGCTCTGCGGTCTTTCCTTTTACTAGAGTGCACAGTATTTGCAGATTCTTTCCCCTCATCTAATAAAATTTAACATGGATTTTCATTCAGACAATGACAGAGTCCTGATTCTTATTTTAATGAGATTAACTGGTGAAATCCCCTTAAGGCCTTAGCAATTATAGGTAGTTGTTTTAAAAATAGTTTTTAAAAAATTTGCTCTTAAAATCGTTCCACTAATCTACAGTACAGTGGTTCTGTTTTCCAGCTTTTAATGTGTAAGTTTCAAATAAATTTCTGAAGTGTAATTTTCAAATAAATTTTGAACTCAGATGGGAGTGTGGTAGGAACAGCAAAAAATTCCATGATTTTAGCAAAATGCACAATCTTAGAATGGGGCATTGTCATCTGTCTGTAAGGTTCTCCAAGTCAATCATTTGAACCTTCTCATGGGGAACACTACAGAAATGTAAGGTAGAGTAAATATAATTCCTTCTGGATTAGAAGTAAAGATGCCTGGACACACTTCCAGTTCAATTACTCATTCAAGAGGAAAAATCCTCCAGAGAAAGGACAGTGCGGTTAAAACACCCAACATTTCCCCTGGGCCCCCCAGCTCACGACATTTACCGAGCATAGTATTCGGTCCTGTTAGACCTGACTGGAGCCCCTCGATCTTTTTAGATCCTACATTTCAGGAACATCAGAATTGGTTCTTAAAATGGATTTACTCTCTTTTCAACTACAAAAAATTTCAAGCATTATGAAGTTATTTACAAGGAAACGCTAAAGCATTTTGGGGGCACCGCAAAGAGTTTATAATGGTAATGTTTGCTATTTCAAAAGATTTCAGTGGTTGCTGAGAAATCCCTGTACCTCCTTATTAGCTTAAACTGAGTGCAGTACACTTGTTCTCTGTACAATGAAGATATTGCAAAGCCAAATTCATTCACTGTAACTTAGAAAAGGAAAGCAACAGTGCTACTAGACTCACTCTTCGACTGTCCTGGGGCATAACGTAAAGCCACCATTCTAATGTAGGGATGTGTAAACACTATTCTTAAAATCTATAATATAAGCAATAAACAGTAACTGCCTCAAGGGATTGGGAATGGGGAGCTGCGTACACAGGCATGGATTGGACATTCACTTTTTAATTTCAGATTTGTTTATCCTATTCAAGTTTTTATAATAGTGTAAAGCACTCTTCTATAAATGGTGCTAGGATAACTGGACGTCTGTATGGAAAAAGTGACATTTAATCTCTACCTCCTATCATACCTAACAAAAGACTTACAGGCGGATTATAGATCTAAACGCCAAAGGCAAACAGTAAAGGCTTTAGAAGAGAATAACTCTGGAAATTTGGGTCTGGGATTTATCCAACAGGACATAAAAAGCACTAATCATAAAGGAAAATTCTGATATACTTGACTACATAAAAATTAAGAACGTTTATTTATCAAAAGACCACATTAAAAGGGAGTAAAAAGGCAGCCTACAGCATATAAATAAACAAAGGGCTCGTAATCAGATTGTACAAAGAACTACTGATCACTAAGAAAAAAGGCAGATAACCAAGTAAGAAACAGGCTAAAAACTTGAAAAGGGACTTTAGAAGAGAAACATGTGAAAGAAAAGGTGCTCAACTTTTCTGTGATACAGGAAATGTAGATTAAAACCACAGTGAGGTGTTCCTACACGCTCACCAGAATAAATAAATTGCTGACTTCAAAATGCTGAAAATACCGAGTGTTTACAAGATGTGAAACATCTGGAATTCTCTTATTTTGCTAGAGGAGGGATGTGAATTGCTACTCCATTTTGGGCAACAATTTGGCCTTATCTAGTTAAGGCAAAGATATCATCCTCTATGACCCAGCAGTCCCATCACCTGACATGTACCCTATGGCATGTGCTGCACATGTGTACATGTGCCCTGGAAGATGTGGATGAGAATGTGTAGAGCAAATGATTTGTAAAAGTAAAAACTGGAAACAACCCAGGAGTTCAGCAAAAATGGAACAGAGAAATAATTTTAGTCTGTTAATACAATGGTGTACTTTACTACAATGAAAATAAATGAACTTCAGCCAGATTAATGACTCTTAAAACTATTGAGCAAAGGAAGCCAGGGTCAAAATAATAAAATAAAATCTCGCATTATATAGACACATACAGCTGATCATTATTATTTGCAGATTCTGTGTTCGTGAATTCCCATACTTTCTAAAATGTATTTGTAATCCCAGAATCAATACTCTTGGTGCTTTCATAGTCATCTCGGACACACACAGAGTGATGAAAAACCTGAATCACCCAATGGGCACCTTCCCCTCTGAGGCAGAACAAAGGGACCCTCTGCTCCTTGCTTCAGCTACCCCGTGCTCCTACGTGCAAGGCAGCAATGATGTACCTTACAGAGACAACATGTGTTTGATAAGTTTTGCTCAGGCATTGACTTAAAGTGCTGTTGGCAGTGAGATCAATGTTGATGAATCAACAACAATATTAGATAAGATGCCTTTAAATAGAACACACATAACACAAGGTTAGGTATAGATCTGTTGACAAAAATGCTGTGACTAGAGGCTCATAGGAACCTAACCGGGTATTGCCCCCAGGAGCCATGATTCAGTTTTTGCTAATTCAGTGTTTGTACTGACTTTATTGAACATAAAATTCTGTATTTAAGAGGTAAAAATATAAGTAAAAACAAGGAACTGATTACTGCAAACGTCAGATCAGTGGTTGCCTTTGTTGGGGTAGGGGGCTATGAGAAGGAAGGAGAAAGCAAGAGATGTGGACACTTCCGGGGTCTTGCCAATGTTTTACTTCTTAACCTGGGTGACGGTTATGTGCGTGTTTACTAAATAGTAATATGTTAAGCTGGACATTTACATTTCATGCACTTTTCTGTGTAACAAAAAATATGTGTAAACCTGTCTAAAACATACTTAGGAACAGCATATTAACATATTAACAGCATTTTCTGGGTGATGAGATTAAAGGTAATCTTTATTCTTTGTGCTTTTAAAATATTTTCCACACTTTCTTCAGTTAATATGTTTGATTTATACCCCAAACACTAATAAATGTTAATAGAAAAAACATTCTTCCTAGTGATACAAGTGGCTACTCTGATTCTCTAGACGAGGGCTGTGTAACAGGGGCCAAATGACAGTTCAGCCTTTGTTGCGCCCATCTGGGGTTTAGGTTGCATAACACAGTTGGCAGCTCCCAACTGTTCGTACTGTTTCTCTTCTTTTTCAGTCAAATGCAATCAACAAATATTTATCGAGCACCTTTCATATATAAGAACTAATTTTTCCATCCTGTTCTCCTCACTGGGAAATTGTGTTAGCTCCTCTAAAGGCGTTAATTTTGGTAGAGTTATATTACAGTAAACCGGTGGTGCCTTCCTTTCCCCCAGGGATAGGGAGGTCAAAGAGGACATCCCCAGGGTCACATGTGAGTAAGCTGGACAGCAGGTTAACAGCACTGGCTCAAAGTCATTGGCCATCTGGAGTACTTTTCTATTCTATATGGTCTGCTTTCAGGGAATATTTCCTGTTTGGACTAGGAGGAGGAAAAGGAGGGAAAAGGATTTAATAACAATCTAAATGTCCACTCCTGAAAACAAAGAAGTATCTAAAATTAGCAGTGGTGGCCCAAGATACTTGAGTTTACAAGCAGCCCTGGGGAAAGGAGATTCCTTGAACAGGAGCCTAAAATACCACATTTCAGATTGTTCACACATGTATTGTATTTAATAAAATATTGTATTCATGATGTTTAGAACTCTCAGCAACAGAAAAAACACTCTGCTAAAGATAATACCCATGATGATTAAGTTAAACTCTTGCAACCCTTAAACCTTGGTCTGGATACCATGAAAAGCATATGAGGCAGACAGAAAAGGAGAGATGAACTTTTGTTGAAAAGACCAATAGTCTCTGACTCTCCTTTTTCTCCCCCAAGCAAACAGCTGACTTCCCTCTAATTCTAGTATTTATTCAATAGTCTAAACATGTGGAAAACTGTTTCTGATCTGATTTCAGCCTACACAAACGTCTTCTACACTCCATTTATATCTTCCATGTCTGGTCTTGCTCCTTGAGTGTGACCACGCACAAAGCGCATGTTTTCTCTGTAACGACACTCACGTTCTATCACGGCTGGCTCGGGTTGCAATAAAGGAATGCAATCTCACTGGGCTTCACGGTGATTTTCACCCCTTGTTCATTTGGTTCTGAGGAGCTTATGGACTCAAATGGAAAAAACTTTAAATGATTTTCCAGCAAAGTCTCCCTTTCCAGTGGAAAAAGAAAGAGTTTTAACATCTGTGAATAAAAACAAACTGGAGGAAAATGATTTTCATATTCTCTTCCCATTCTTGTGCTCCAAAACCAAATACCCACTGAGAAGTCAATGAAAATAGACACAGCAAAGCACCACTAATTCTGATATTACAAATCTGAAATTTCCTTTTTTTTTTTCAAGTCTGCAGTCAATCCAAGTAACTCTGGACAATCTTTGAGCTACTAAGTAAATTTATAGTGCAAATAAGATTTTCAACACAGATGCTTAAAAGGCCCATTCTTGTGATCATTTCAAAGTGCAAATCTGATCATGTCATTTTTCTCCTTAAAATACTTCAAGGCGGACCAGATGGATTCACCTCTGAATTCTACCAGACATATAGAGAAGAAATAACACCCACTCTCCTTAAAGTTTTCAAAAAAATAGAAGAGGAGGGAATACTTCCAAACTCATTCTATGAAGCCAGCATCACTCTAATATCAAAACCTGCCAAAGACCTCACCAAAAAAGAAAACTACAGAACAATATCCCGGATGAACGTGGATGCAAAAATACTCAACAAAATATTAGCAAACCGAATTCAAAAATACATCAAGAGGATCATACACCATGATCAAGTGGGATTCATCCCAGGGATGCAAGGATGGTACAACATTCGAAAATCCATCAACATCATCCACCAAATCAATAAAAAGAACAAAAACCACATAATCATCTCCATAGATGCTGAAAAAGCATTTGACAAAATTCAGCATCCATTCCTGATTAAAACTCTCAACAAAATGGGTATAGACGGCAAGTACCTCAACATCATAAAGGCCATATATGACAAACCCACAGCTAACATCATATTTAACGGCGAGAAGCTGAAAGCTTTTCATCTAAGATCGGGAACAAGACAGGGATGCCCACTCTCTCCACTGTTATTCAACATAGTACTGGAGGTCCTAGCCACAGCAATCAGACAAACTAAAGACATACAAGGCATCCAGATTAGTAAAGAAGAAGTCAAATTGTCACTATTTGCAGATGACATGATATTGTACATAAAAAACCCTAAAGACTCCACTCCAAAACTACTAGAACTAATATCTGAATTCAGCAAAGTTGCAGGATACAAAATTAACAAACAGAAATCTGTTGCTTTCCTATACACTAACGATGAACTAACAGAAAGAGAAATCAGAAAAACAAATCCATTCACAATTGCATCAAAAAGAATAGAATACCTAGGAATAAACCTAACGAAGGAAGTGAAAGACCTGTACTCTGAAAACTACAAGACACTCCTAAGAGAAATTACAGAAACACTAACAAATGGAAATTCATCCCATGCTCTTGGCTAGGAAGAATAAATATTGTCAAAATGGCTATACTACCTAAAGCAATATACAGATTCAATGTAATCCCGATCAAAATACCAACAACATTCTTCAATGAACTGGAACAAATAATTCTAAAATTCATATGGAACCACAAAAGACCCCGAATAGCCAAAGCAATCCTGAGAAGGAGGAATAAAACAGGGGGAATTACGCTCCCTGACTTCAAGCTCTACTACAAAGCCACAGTAATTAAGACAATTTGGTATTGGCACAAAAACAGACCCATGGACCAGTGGAATAGAATAGAAAATCCAAACATCAACCCAAACATATACAGTCAATTAATATTTGATAAGGGAGCCTTGGATATACATTGGGGAAATGACGGCCTCTTCAGCACCTGGTGTTGGAAAAACTGGACAACTACATGTAAGAGAATGAAACTGAACTACTGTCTAGCCCCATACACAAAGGTAAACTCAGGGTGGATTAAAGACCTGAATGTAAGTCATGAAACCATAAAACTCTTAGAAAAAAACATAGGCAAAAATCTCTTGGACATAAACATGAGCGACTTCTTCATGAACATATCTCCTCGGGCAAGGGAAACAAAAGCAAAAATGAACAAGTGGGACTATATCAAGCTGAAAAGCTTCTGTACAGCAAAGGACACCAGCAGTAGAACAAAAAGACACCCTACAGTATGGGAGAATATATTCATAAATGACGTATCTGATAGGGGTTGACATCCAAAATATATAAAGAACTCACGCACCTCAACAAACAAAAAGCAAATAATCCAATTAAGAAATGGGCAGACGACATGAATAGACACTTCTCCAAAGAAGAAATTCAGATCACCCACAGGCACATGAAAAGATGCTCCACATCCCTAATCATCAGAGAAATGCAGATTAAAACCACAATGAGATACCACCTCACATCAGTGAGGATGGCCAACATCCAAAAGACAAACAACAACAAATGTTGGCGAGGATGTGGAGAAAAGGGAACCCTCCTACACTGCTGGTGGGAATGCAAATTAGTTCAACCATTGTGGAAAGCAGTATGGAGGTTCCTCAAAAAACTCAAAATAGAAATACCATTTGACCCAGGAATTCCACTCCTAGGAATTTACCCTAAGAATGCAGCAGCCCAGTTTGAAAAGACAGATGCACCCCTATGTTTATTGCAGCACTATTTACAATAGCCAAGAAATGGAAGCAACCTAAGTGTCCATCAGTAGATGAATGGATAAAGAAGATGTGGTACATATACACAATGGAATATTATTCAGCCATAAGAAGAAAATAAATCCTACCATTTGCAACAACATGGATGGAGCTAGAAGGTATTATGCTCAGTGAAATAAGCCAAGCCGAAAAAGACAAGTATCAAATGATTTCACTCATATGTGGAGTATAAGAGCTAAGAAAAATACTGAAGGAACAAAACAGCAGGAGACTCACAGAACCCAAGAACGGACTAATAGTTACCAAGGGAAAAGGACTGAGGAGGATGGGTGGGAAGGGAGGGACAAGGGGGGAAAAAGGGGCATTACGATTAGCAGATGTAATGCTAGGGGGGCACAGGGAGGGCTGTACAACTCAGAGAAGACAAGTAGTGACTCTATAGCATCTCACTATGCTGATGGACAGTGACTGTAATGGGGTGGGGATGGGGGGACCTGATGAAGGGGGTAGTTTAATCACCATAATGTTGCACATGTAATTGTAGATTAATGATACCAAAATAAACTTAAAAAAAAAAACCACTTCAAGGCTTCCTAGGATGAAGACCGAGGCCTTCTAGCCTCGACTATCATAAGAATCTCTAGCCTGGTTTCTTTACCTTTTACCACTCTAGTCCATCCTATTGCATACTGTAACTACATGAACTTCCTAAACACAAAACTCAATAAATAGTTGTTCAATGAATAGCAATTTCCTGCTCACAAACTCCCCATTACCTACTGCACATAGAATAAATTCCTTATTGTGGTGTTGTGGAATATGTAGTTACAGTTTATTCCTGCCTACCAGTTTTCTCACTCTTCTCGTTCATCTGCAGAAGTTCTTCCCCACCCCAAGGGATACTGGTGTCCCACCATTGCATTGCAGGGGCAGGCACGTGGTACCGCTCCTCCCCTGGCCACAGTGATGGTGCCATGGATGGATATGTAATTGATCACAGTTCATCTGTGGGGTCTAATATATTATGAATGCTCTTCTTTCTGAATGCAAAACCTAAATGTGTTAAGCTTAGGGTAACCAAAGATCTTTTTTCCCATTACATGGCAGACATCTGTCTGCAAATGAAGTTAAAAAAAAAGGAGAAGAGCCAAGTAAAATAATAATTTGTGTTCCTGCATCCAGTTGTGCTCAAGGTTAGATCCACCCTGAGATTTCCCAAAACTTTAAGTTTCTAACTTCCACTTTTTCCTTAAGCTAACTGGGTTTCTGTCATTTGAAGGTCTTTCACAATGAGGCCCCAATGCTCTTCTCGGTTCACATTACTTGCCTTCGTGTTCCCAGTGCTCTTCAGGTCAGCCAACTTTTTCTTAAAGAGCCACACTGTAAATATTTTAGATTTTGTGGACCAAGGCAAAATTGACAGTATTATAGTTACTTGGTATAACCACGTAAAATGCAACAGCTTAATGGAATGAAAACCATTCTCGTCTCATAAGCCATAAACAAAACCAAGAATAAAAAACCAGGCAGCTGGCTGAATGTGGTCCATGGGCCAGTTTTCAAATCCCTGTTCTAGTCAGACTGGCTTACTTGTGCCATGGACAGGCTTTAAGCTTTCCACTGCTATGTTCTTGCCACTGTTGTTTTTCCCACTTGGAATGTCTGTTCCCTTGCCCCTAGCCACTGCCCATCCACCACCCAAGGCCGAAGGCATGTGTGAACTCCTACATGAGGCTGCTCTGATACAACAATGAATTATATATTTCTCCTCTGAATTCTTAAGGACTCTTGTGCTTCTCCTCTGGTCCTGACCCTTGTTTTGTAGCTATCCTAGTCCTCCTGTATCTCTTGCACACTATGGATGCTTAATAATTTTCTTTGGAATTGACAATATCTAAAACATGTGTTCAAAAAAGAAAACTTCAGAGGATTGAAGTACTTAGTGAAGGGAAAGGAAATATGGATGTACGAGTAGCCAAGGGCAAGACTTCTGGGAGCCTGGGAAGGCAGACAATTCTCAATCAGAATGATGCGGTATCATAAGACAGAAGAGCTCACTCTGGTGTTGCCGGTGCAGCCACTGTAGGCTTGCCTGGGCTGGTCATGCCTGACGAGTGCGACAGAAGGGGTGGTGCAGGCATTTTGCTTCTGGTGCGGAGGGAGACAGGCACACGGGTCTAGGCTTTGATGGACTCCTGGGTTTTAGTATGCCGTTCCATCACTCACTGTATTCCCCTTCATCGCTCTTCCTCCTGACTACGGGGAGGTGTCCCCACCCACAGTCACTTGTACCTTAGCCTTATCTGTGTATCATTTGTATTTTTAATATATATATATTTTAAATATTTCACCATATAATAATACATTATAAATATAATAATATATAATATTCTAATATTTCTCTTTAATCCCCTTAATAAAACAGAAACATCTACTTGAGTCCATTCTATATAATAAAACCTCCTTATTATTAAAATGAAGAAAGTTCATCCAAGCACCATTTAAAACTTACAGACCTTAGCGCTACATTTTGTGGTTTCTATTCTCAGCTATCCCTCTTTTTATTTCCTCTTGCAAAAGTGTGGCATATGTTTTCTTAAAATCTATTTAACTACTATATAAAGTGAAATTAGTTAACAAAAAATTTGTATGTCTCTTTCAGGCAAGGTGCTTACGGCCATTTTTTTATCATTCACCAATACTATCAATACCAATACCATCACCACCACCACTGCAATGTCAACATGTACTCATTGTGCTTAGTATTCCTGGGCGTGCAGGATTCCTAAAAATAGCTTTATTCAGGTTTAATTTACATATTATGAAGTTCACCTGTTTTAAATGTATGACACAGATGGAGCTGCATAATTATCACCCATAATCCAGTTTTATAATGTTTCTACCAGTCCAAAAAATCCCTCTGCCATTTGCAGTTAAACCCTGCCTCCCATTACCAGCCACAGACAACCACTGATCTGCTTTCGATCTTAAGATCTGCCTTGTCTGGACATTTCACAAAAATGGACTCATACCATGTGTGATCTTTTGTGTCTGACTTATTTCACTTAGCATATGTTTATGGTGGGCCAGGAGCTTTTAAAGGGAAAATGAAAATGATGATGGTAAAAATGATGAATGAGTACTAACTTTAATTGAATCCTTACTACGTACTAGTCACCTGTTCTATTGAATGCTTACTATGTATCATCATCCTATCTAATTTTTCTAAACAACCTCAGGGATAGATACTATTCTCCCCGTATTTCAGATGAGAAAACAGAAGGTCATGAAGTTTACGTATCTTTGTGTAAGGCCTATTGTCTAGTAAGCAGGGAAGCTGGGATTTGAAACTAGTCCTAACCCTTACCCATTATGATGTCTGCTCTCTGTTTTTTAAAAAATCTTGAAACCAAACCAACTGAGGTTTTCCTTAGAAATAAGAGTTTTCAACTCACAGAAGACAATGTATAGTTTTCACTGTGCTGGGAAAAAAATCTTTGAGGGTCCACTCTAGAGAACCTTAGTGCATCCACCTGCCCGGGGCCCAGAGCCCCCTCCTTTCCTCCTGCGTTCTAGCCGTGCCGGGCCTGTGGCTCAGGCGGCCTGCGGGTCTCTGCTTCTGGAGGCACTGTTCATTGTGCGTGCTCCCGCCCTCAAGCCGCAAAGCCGTTTTACTTTATTTGGAAAGCGTGTGTTAGAAGACAAGAAAAAAAAAATATTAAGGCTGCATATGAGCAAATTTCCTCAAAAAGCCTCAGAAGCTGGTCCATTTGTGCCATCTGTTATAGGGGAAACTAGAAACCACCTGTCTGTCTGCCTGAGCTCTGCTCTTATCAAGGAAGTTGTAATTACCTCTTTGGTGAAGGATTTGAATCATTACAGTAAATCCCTTATTCAGCACATATTGTATTAGGAAGGCATTCTGACCCTAACCACTGGGGATTTTCTCCTCTCACCCTGCAAAGATGCAATAAAACCTCAGCTATTCGAAGCCTGGCAGAGTAAATTGTGCCTTAGCCTTGTTTATTATTCAGCAACAAATGTTTACTGAACAAATATTCACTGTGCACCTAGTCCACGGCAGGCCCTGGGAACACAGCAGAAAACAAGTGGCACAGGCTTCTGCTCTCAAACAGCTTACGTTCAGGTACACTGACTGCCAGGCAGGGTGTGAGGGCACAGGCTGGGGAGAGGAAAAAATATCAAAACCTCTATTTGCATTTTTTATCAAATTCTTGTAAGATTTGTTTTTAATATATGTGTAGTAATTCTTGTATGTGTAATGTAACAGTTAAGGTATATACTTTATAAATAAGTAAATGAAAACAACACATATTAGAGGTACATGACCCAAATAATCCAAATATATTTTCTGGTAATATTTTGATTGTTTAGTGGTCAAATAGTTTAGGAAGCACTTTTCTTGTGTACATACATGTGTGCATAAGAGGCAGTAAACAAGTGAACAACCAAGATCATTCGGAAGAGCTATGAAGAAAATAAAACTCAGGGAGGCGTGAAAGCGAGTGCCCGAGTGGGAGAGGATGGGTAGGGTGATTTGGATTCTGTGGACAGGGCCCACTTCTTTGAGGAATAATATCTGAGCAAAGACCTCAACAAAGAAGGGTGCTCAGGGTGCATTCTCTTAGATGGCAGGGCATCTTTTTATTTCAGTCATCTGGGATGAAAACAGAAACCAAGCCCCATTTCTTCCAACGTGCCCTCGCAGTGTCTTTGCTTAATCACAGAGCCTTTTCCCAGAATCCCTCGTGAACTTAATGGAAAGGGTCCTGTTTTGAAGGAAAGAACTATCGTAAGAAAATCAGAATAAACGTGGGCCTGGCTGTAACAGAATTCCCAGTAGTGGCTGGGAACAGCAAAACATAATTTTCCTGCAAGAAATTGTTTCCTGGTAAAGCTAAAAAGTCATTCTGTTTGGGGAAACAAATGTTTCCTTTTTCAATGAAGTCTTTACGAGCCCTCAAAGAAAGCTTGTTCCTTTTTGGAAGGAACTACATAAGCCACAAACCAGCAAGCAAGCAAACAATCTGCAGACTTCTCTTCCCTTGTGGGAGCTGCCACACCTCCAAGGTCTCTACAGACGCAAGAGCATGGCGAGACACCTCGTTACTATTATTCCCTTTTCTAGGTCACTCTGACATTGACTACCTGAGGTATAACATTTCCCAAGTTCTACTCACTTTTTGTCAGTGTATTTATGTTAATTCACTTACAAATGCACTCATGGTAACAGTATTACAAACCCATCCAGTTCCCTTCAGAGAGCACCAGTCTATACTTTCAAACACACACACTTGAAATGCAAGGGCAAGTGTTCACACCAGGCCTGCATCAGCCCTTCCTTACAGTCAACCAGGCTAATAGTGACAAAATGGCACTCTGTCTGTCCTTAACCTTTCTGTCATTTTCCAGGCAACTATGGGAAGGAAAGGAGAAGCCTCCCAAGGAAAAAATACTGCAAATCACAATTTAGCAAATCACAAAAATGAAAGGAAATGAAGTGTATTTTCCAAAATGAAGCACCCGCACACCTTCAGGTAAGAGTCAGTCTGGGCTGAGGCCTAAAAAGATCTGTATTTTTTAAATGCTGTCCCCACTTCCCCCAACCCCAGCCCTGGGGTTCTGATGAACAAGCAGAGAGGGAAATCACTGACCCTTGGTTTCCAGTGTTCCACATCAGTTTTGCAAATTACTGGGAAATGTGAACACAGCAAAGCACCTCTGTGATTATTCTGTTCTTCTAAAGAAACTCTGACTTATTCATATAGATTTTATTATTTTTGGCTAGGGATATGTGTAAATGTAGCCATTGACTTAATAAACTCTCAGTGCTAACCTGGGATCTGGTCAAAAGAACTGAAGGAGTTCTGAGAAGAGAGGGCTCCTTTTAAGCTGAATAGTTTGGGAAAATGTCACTTTCCATTCGGGGTTCCAAATTATGGGGCTGTGGGCATCCTTGCATGTGGGGAAGGAGAACCAGTGTCCAGGGCAGAATGAGCCCAGTCTCTGTGGAGACGGGCAAGAGAGCACAGTCCGGCTTCTACAGTAACAGCTCCCCCGGCAGAGAGTGGCTAGGACATGCCAGGCTCTGGGCCGGGCACTTCCTGTCACACATGCGTCCCAGTAATTCTGTGAGAACCGCCTGGATTTTGCAGAGGGGTGAGCTGAAAGTTGGAGAGCTTGAATGATTTTCTAAGAGTCAGAAAGTGGTGGTGCTGGGGCGGAACTGAGGCAGCCTGACTCCAGACCTTGGGCCCTTTTGAAGGCCTGTGCCCAAGGCCCCTCCCACCTTCCCTAACCGAGTCTCCAGCACACTTGCATCACAAGCCTGGTGGACAGAGGGGCCGGGGAAACGCCGGGTGCACAGCAAGACGACGAAGGGGGTTGCTGGGAGGGTCTGAGATCCTGGTGGCCCAGGTACAATCGCAGTTCCATGATCTCATAAATACACATTCAGTAGAAAGTAAAGAGAAATGATTGGGGAGCTTCTCAGTACTCTCATGGGTTGTCTGTTTTCAGAGAATACCTGTCACATTTGATAAACAGACTTGTAAATGAAAACAATATTATCAAGAATATGAACTAACAGCTAAGTGCAGGAGCCTGGGGTCAAACAGCCTTCCAGTACTGGTCTGAATACTGGTTTTGCCACTTATTAGCTCTGTGACCTTGGGCAGGCTACTTCTATGACCCTCATTCTCCTTCCCTGCTGGAAATGGGACTAATTAAAGATTACACATATGCTACACTTAGTATATAAAGCTAGGTATGCAGCAAGTGTTCATGGAATGGTAGCTGTTATGGTTACGATATACTTGACTTGGCCTGAAAAAATGTTCTTCTATTTTTAGAATGAAAAGTGGACTTACGGACTTGGTACTTGTACCACCTATAAATCCTAAGGCACAGATCCAAACAGAAGCAAAACTAAAGAGAAAACTGCATCATCCCCTGACCTGAAGGAAGGACAGAAAAAGTAATAAGCCCCAAGTTCTGGAGCTTTCATCCCAAGATAATTCCCCCTCTTAGCACAGCCCTGTTACCTGTGTCTGCACAGCAAAGCCCCCAGTGGAAAACATACAGAGGCAAGTTCACAGGCACTCAGGTTGTATTACCGGTGGCAGACGGGGCTGCAGGTATCAGATGACCTGTACCCAGAGCCCAGAATTTCATGTTCAAGAGGAGGTGTCAATCCTGAGCTCGGGCTCATTTACAGACCTTAATTAAGCCCAGCCTCTGTTTTCAGGGAAGGCCAACAAGAGATGTCTGTTTTCCCACTGGCTCTCCCCCAAAACAGACAGAGGTATCACTGGAAGGCTTAGTGTTGCAGAAAATGGGCCTGGAAGATGGGAGAAGAGGTGCTCCCCACCAGCCCACACTCATACTGGGGGCCTCTGCGGAAAGGGTGCTCCTAGGACAGCTTCCTGAGAAGCCCACGCGGAAAGTGTGGGTGAGGGGACAGAGCTGAAGGGCGCTATCATCTCTCTGGGGTGGGTCTTTCTCCACGGATGGCTCCATACTCCTAAAAGCGACAATGCCCAGGGTCCTACAAATGCTCATTTTTACAATATGCTACCAGATGAGCAGTAAAGAGTTGCTATCACTAAGCTGGACAAGGTAGGCTGGGCTGGATCCTGGGACGTGAGGACGCAGTGAATGGCTGGATTTCTTCGGTGGCGGTAGCCACAGCAGCTGCTTCCCTCCTCTTTGTTCCTTCTAAGCCACAAGCCCCTCAACGTCTCGCTTCCCCTCTCCCTGTCCTCACCTGTCAATAGGTTAAATACTGGCTCCATGAATAGGCTGACCCCTCAGTTAGACAGGCCTGGAGAAGACTCACCGAGGAACGCCAGGGTGAGCAGGAAGAGCAAGGGCTGTACAGGCAGATGGACTGAGGGCAGGGATCCCTATGACTCCACCTTGCTCTGCTCACCTGAAAGCCAGGGAACGTTCTACCCACAAAGAGCCTCTGTGAAGACTGTGTGAATGAACCTACACAACGGGCCAGGCACCACGGTGAGCATATAGAAAGTGCCCCGACGTGATAGCAAGTGTTGGCACTTGCTGTCTTTGATAAACCAGGAGAGTTAAGGAGTGGAATAAATAACCTTAGGGTCTGTGCAGCCCCATCTGCCTTTCCAAAGCAAAACTAACAAGG
Organism: Smutsia gigantea; assembly: GCA_032199065.1. Classification (NCBI taxonomy): domain Eukaryota; kingdom Metazoa; phylum Chordata; class Mammalia; order Pholidota; family Manidae; genus Smutsia; species Smutsia gigantea. The sequence goes on along the minus strand of JAVSCE010011772.1, from coordinate 117,021 downwards.
GAGGACTGCAAGGCTCTGCTTAATTATATGCAAAGCCAGTTTACTTTTTCTCTGCCCTTCCCCCTCTGTGTTTGGCTAAAAAAAGGGAGGGAGGGAGATGCCCCATAATGTATCTTTTTAATGCATAAATATTTATTTTTTTAAATACTGAAAGAAAATTCATTGCTGGTTTCTAGCTATAAAAGCCATGTGTGCTCAATGTAGAAAATGAAAAAACAGTAATAGGCCAAAAATAAGCCAAACAAATCCAACCACCAACCTCCCCACCCTAAGGTACCACTGTTAGCATGCTGGTGACTTCTGAGAACCTGTCCATGTATATACATGCGTCTATATGCATTTTGTTTTGTGCACTTAAATGGCACCATAATTTACATACTTTCTTAATCTTCCTTTTTTTAACAAAGTAGTTTATTATGAAAATATTCCCATGCCGATAAAACTTATGAGCAACATAATTAATTTTTTTATTAAAGTATCATTGATATACAATCTCATGACGGTTTCACATAAACAACACTGTGGTTCCAACATTCATGCATATTATCAAGTCCTCACTCCCGGGGTGTAGTCACTGTCTATCGGCATAGTCAGATGCCTCAGTCATTCCTTGCCGTCTTCATGCTGTACTTCAGCAACATAATTTTTAATATTTGCACTGTAGTCCAGGGCTGTTACCCAGTCATCACTACTATTGGACTTTTAGTTCTTATTTTTGGTATTCTAAGTAATACTGAGATAAAAGTCCACTCACCTTTGCATATTTCTGATGATTCCTTATGATAAATACTAGAAGTGCAACTGCGGGGTCAAAGAGTAAATAAGCCAGCCTTAAGGCTTCTGACCCATATTTCCATACCCCTCCCAAGAAAGGTCACGCTGGCCTATAATCCCAGCCACAGTGGGGCAGCTGGGCCTCACATGTTCCTTCTTCCTCCCCTTCTCTCCCCTTCTTCCGTCTCTTGGGTATATGGATTTTGTTGCTTCTGTGAAATGAGCTAATCAAAGCTACTAAGACAAAAAATGGGGCCAATCCAATCTAGGTTCAAACCATTGCTCTAAAATAAATGTGAGCTGTAAGAGGAGACTGCTCTGAACCGCTGCAGTTTTTTAGAACAAGGGGGTTGGTGAGAGAATGGAGGGTAGGTTTGTTCTCAATTAGCCTCTTCTCCTGAATTGAGAATGCCTGGCTTCCTCCAGACCATCAATCTCCAAGCTGAATCTGAGTGCTGAATTAGAGCCATGGAATGAATGAGCTTATATACAGTAGGGACACACATGCTGAGCACAAACAAACAGACACCCCATTACACCCCAGGCGCGATGCCGGAGACACTCTGTCAGGTAAAATGCCCTTTCATAACATCAAAATGAATGTTCCTTACTCATTTTTTTTAAAGGGGAGAGAAAAGATAAGCATTAAATTAATTTGGGTTTGAAGCTTAAATATCTGTAATGAGTATTTCAGCTAGTTAAAGAGAGGCATTCTCTACTCCCCATCAGACAGGAAGGGACAGCTGGTATTTTGGAGTTGGCAAATTCCTCCTGAAAGATCAATGTTGTCTCTGTATTTGATAGACTGATCTGGTCTAAGGTTTATTTGTTGAGACAGATAATGTAATATTCAGACCGTCAGTGTGTGCACACATAATGCTGTTTTCCCTTAACCCATTTCCTGCCAAGAAAATTTCAAGATATGTGTACCTTACCCTCTTCTTTTGAGAGTCAGAGTCTCTGACCTGGGCCACAGGGAACATCAAATGATGTGACTACCATGAAGAGGGGAAGAGAGGCAGAGTAAACTCTTCAGGGACTACAGGTTATCCGAAATTCCACTGAAATGAAGAAAATGGAGTTCTTCCCTAAGTCCCCTCTGCCTTCTGCCCCACCAGGATCTCTGCCTGCTTATGAAGACAACAGAGAGGCGGGTTTGGCTGTGGGTGAGAAGCAGGTGACTGCTGCGGCGCCTCAGGCTGGCACTGGTATTTGTAGACCTCTGCGGCCCACCTCCGAGCTGGCAAAGGAAGCCACTTCCCCGGTGTGCCTCTGCCCACAGCCGGGGGCAGTGAGTGGCCTGGGGGCACTTCCACGAGTGGCTGCAGCTGCTGCTTTCTGGGTAACTCACAGTACATGTGGGCAGGGAACAGCTTGAGAAATGAATTGCCTGGAATCGGCTTACTCTGCAAGTTGCTCCCCAGCAGTCAGTAGACTGTGACTACTCAGTGCTTTGTAACCTACTCAGGCTGGGGCAAACTCCCCGTGGGCTAGTGCCAAAGCCCAGGGCTTTGTGTCTTCCAGAAGAGGAGCTGAGATGAGCTAACAGTAGTTCCAGTTAGCATCTACTGAGGGCTCGTTACAAGGCAGGTCATGGAGTGCTTTGCTCTTATTATCTCCTCACCCCCCCCAACAAGCCTAGCAGGTGAGCACACCATATATATGAAGTTGGGACTCTGGAAAATCACAGAAAACTTTCCAGGATGTTTTCCTCTGGGCCTACACCAACCCACCTCCTGCCCCTCACCTCTGCAAGTACACGGCCAAGCATGATGTTTACATGTGTTTTATGAAGGTATGCTGCCTCCAGGAACAGCCCAAATTCCCCGCAGGCCTTATCTAGGAAGGAAACCGGCTTATTTACCACTTTGCAATTGCACGAGGCATACGGAGAGTAACTCTAGAACCAAAGCAGCCAACTTGCTGCCAACACGCTGGGTTCAGGCGGCGTCAGCAAAACGGGGTGATCACAAGGCTCGTCGGGGCTCTTACCGCCCAGGAGCCTCGGCCTTCCGAAGAACCAGTTATACTGAATCACGGAGACCGTGATTAACCAAAGACCATATCCTAACAATACAGTTTCCTTGACATGATTTATAGAAACAACTACTTACACTGGATCTGACTTTGGGAATGGAGTGGCTAGAGACTCTGTGGCTACTTAAAAACTGGTCTGGTCAGGCCACCACACAGGGAGAGCAGAAGATCTGTCCCTATTTCTAGGAAACGCTGGGACATTCTGGCTTAATACATTTGGTGATGGTTATATAAAATTCAAGTGCTATGGGAGTTATTTCCTAGGGCAGTTACTTAAGGTAGATGAGAAATTATCTTGTACATCTTCTCTGTTAATGACAGGCTTTGGATAAAGAAAGTCTTAGCTTATCAACAAACCAAATTTCATTCATTTATTTTTTAAACTAAGGTGGACTCGTTTAACAAATAGATATGGAGCACCTTCTTGGAGCCAGGCCTTGTCCTACGTGCTGCAAATCCTATGATACCAACACGGTACGGTCCTTACTCTGACCGGGCTTGCAGCATCTTGAGGTGAGATGCACGATAAGCAGGTGAGTGAGTTATCAGGCAGGAACATTTCTGAGGGAACGTACTATGAAGAAAATAAAATGGGGATGTGGCTGATGGTGATGGGTGTGGGTGAGAAGGGTCAGGCAGGCTGGGGCATGGGAGGGTGAGGGAAGCACCTTCCGAGGCAGCAGGAGCAAGGGCTGCTAAGACCCTGTGGCAAGCATGAACTTGGTTCATACGAGGAACAGAATGAGCCTCAGAGCATGGCTAGCAAGGGAGATGGCCAGGCGAAGGGAGGTCAGAGAGGTCAGGTGAGGCGAGCAAGGCCAGGTCATATCCCAGGATAAAGAGTTTAGAGTTTATTCTATGTGCAACTGGAAGGCACTGGAGAGTTTCACACAATTTCCTGAATCTGAGACACTGCTAAACATGTGATGTGTTTACAGAATTGAAAAAGGAAAAACTAAAACAAAACAAAAATCTTAAAAGATAGTGCCATTTCCTAAGAGGCGGGTGAAAATTCCACGTCATGCAAAACTGATTGCCCAGAAATTCTTTTCAGTGCATTTTATGTGTTTACTCATTCATATGAAAAAACACATTAGCATTAAACTAAGTTCCAGACCCTGAGGTGGACACTGAGGGGATACAATTGAGAAGACATCACTGGTCCACAGAGAATGAGACAAATGACCAGGTGACGACAACACACTCTGCCGGGGCCTGAGTGCTTGCCCAGCGGGGAAGCCTGCTATCTGAACAGATGAATAGCATGCATTAGTCAGGGGGAGTGTGTTGGGCTCAGCAGCCTGGAGATACGAGGGATTTCTCCGTCAGCCACACACCACCTGTGTGACTCTGGGCAAGGTACAAGAAGATCTTCTTGAGCCTCAGTTTCTCCGCTTGAAAAATGAGGTCATTAACAGCCTCCTTCCTAGGGTAACTGGGAGTGAGCATGAAGCACGGAGCTCAGTGTCCCTCGACGGACAGCAGCAGCTGTTGCTAAGGTCAATGACAGAAATAAGCAGTGGCTACTGAGACAGCACTGAAAAGCGGCACTGCATGCGGTCAGGGGCAAGGGGGTCAGGGAAGGCTCCCTGGAGGAGCCCACGGTGGATCTTCAAAGGGACAGTAGATGTTGGCAAGCACAGGTAGGGGGAGGAAGCACCAGGCAGAGGGAACTGCAATCTGCTTTTCTATACTTCCCATGAAGTTGTTAACCTTACGATGCACGATGCACATGATGCTGACTCCTCAGAAGGAGCCCTGGACTTGGAATCAGAAGATCCAGGCTTGCAGAGCAGCCTCCCAGCTTAAGACTATCACACAGACTTGAACAGGCCCCTTAAGCCCTCTCAGCCTCAGTTTCTCCCATTTACAGAACACAGACACTGGTTGCCCTCACTCCTTATTCATTCAGTCCATATTATCAAATACCTACAAACTGGGGAAGCAACAGTGAACAAGCAACAGGCGTGGGTCCAAGGTACATTACAGCTTAGTACAGGAATCAGAGGAACGAACAAGCAATTGTAATGTGGTGTGCAAAGTGCTACAATTGGGGTTAATACAACAATCAAATGAAATATCCATATGGAATGGCTCTGAAAATGGGAAGCACCATAAAAATATTCTGTGGTATGCTAATTCTTGATAATAATGCTAGCTGGACTCTAAATCTCCCAGAGACTTTTTTCAAGCTTCTGGTCTGCTGATAGCACCTTGTCTCCATAGCAGTTATGGGTCAATGTATATATAAAATACACGTATATGTCTGCTACATATATGCCATCACTGCCAGGTTCTCCGTGGGTCTGTTACTCAACTACAACAAAACATCTTGGCATTCAATGCAGCTGGCACAGAGACAAGATGTTACTGGTTCCAAAGATGTCCAGTTTAGTGACAAAGATACTTGGACACTAACATGACGAGGTGTTATGATTAATGCTATTCTGAGTATAATTAGAGTGTCACAGAATTTATCATGCAAACCAGGACAGGGGGAGGTGGAGGGATGAATGCTTCTAAATTTACACCTGGGCAACAGATGTCACATGCAAACTGAAATTTATGGTCATTAGACAGAACACAGAGGTCAAATTTTTGTTCAAGTAATGGCAGTTAAGTGCCAGAACCAAAGCATATCGACAGTGTGGCCCAATTTGACGTGACTCACATTTTTGCTTCCCATGAAACTAGTTATCTCCTTTCCATGGCTCTTTGCAATACATAATTTTCTTTGAGTATTGGAACCTAAAGCATTTGAGGACTCTTTGAGATTATGGGCTGAAAATTGCATAAGGATGTAATAAGATACTGGAGCCTTTTTTATGGCAGAAATGCATGTTACAGTACTACTGAAATTTAAGCTTTCATGTCACATCTACACTTTTGCCTCAAAGCTTGCCCCATAGGTTTATGTTAAACCCCCATCTAAAGGAATTCCCTTCTCAGGCTCCAAAATGAGCTTTTCTAAGTGCTTTCTAAAATTAACATTTAAAAGCTTTCTCCAAGCCACCCTAGGGCTAAGCCAAATTAATTTCTTATTTTTCAACTGGCTCTTTATACCCAGTGATAGAAGGACTTCTACTTCCTTGTGAATGAGCACACTCTTGGTAAGATGAACTAACTGGAAGAAAGATAAAAAAGAAGTCTTGGACACATCCATGTTATGGTGTTTGGAAGTCACTATCTTGCCTAAAGAGCTCTCCTGCCAAGCCTAAAGGTAATTTCCAACATGAAATTTCCTTCAGTAGCTGTCTCATGACACAGGCGACATGGTTTTATCTTTCATAAGGGACACGTGTTTGGCCAGTCTTTGGCTTAGAGAAGATATATATCTCATAAAGATAGCTCCGTCTCATTTCAAATGCCATATTTCAGATGAGGAACTTAAAACATGAAGGGAAAAGTCAAAGTTGGTTAAAAAATTCCTTATGCCAGTGTTCTCTCAAATTTAAAAACAGAATCAGAAAGAAACCCAAGCCTGTTTTTGTAAAAACACAAAAGCTTCTCCCTCCACAATCAAGTATATTAAAACAGTGTAGAATTTCCAGATCTGGCATGTGTTAGGAATCCTTTTCATTTTGGTACCCATTATCCTTCATAAGAGGACGTGTATAATTTTTTTCAGCCTGTTCCAGGAAACACTACAAACTTGGTAAAAAAAAATTTTCTGAAATATTTCTGAACATACATACTTGCAAAAGAAAAATATCATGCTAACTGGAGGTATGGCAGACAGCCTTTCTTCATGACAAGAGGCTAATCCACGTTTCCCTCAGTGTCACCAGAGCACCAGAGTCCTGGATTTCCAGACACTCCTCGGCATTCTGTTTGTGCTTCCCATGAGCTGCCTGTCATGACATTCACCAATCTCTTTGATCATTAGCTATTTATAAATTCTGCCAGCTGCAAGCACAACCCTAGATGCCTGAATTTTTACTGGTTAAAATAATACTACCACTTAGTCATTTGTGAAGCCCCAAAAAGTGAGAGCTAGCCCTTATGTCACCTAAACAGCCTTCAACTAAGTAGGCAGAGCTTTTGGGCTCCTACTCTATAGGAAAGGAAAAGCTTTTAAAGAGTTGGTGCAGTAGATGTATTCTGGGCACAGAGGTTCTTTGGCATTCTTCCTGTAGCTCCATATCAAGTCTGAAATACAGTTAATTCACAGGTTTACACTTCAACTTGCTTATCTCTGATAATGAACTTGGACACATATCAAAGAGCCTGCCCATGTGCACTTATCAGTCCCTGACAGGTAGAAGGCTTAGGAGTTCAATAGAGGACTTTATCGCTCACTTCTTTAGCAACTCAGCAAGTATTTGGATGAGGGCTCCAATTACTTGTGATCCTAGGTCATCCTATACTGCTACAGGGTTGCCTGGTTATGACCTATGGATTTAAAATATTCTTGTAATGGATAATTCACAGTTGGTTAGAAGTATGTATCTATATTTATAAATAAAATATGTGAATTTTATTCAACTTGCTTTGGGAACGAGGAGGCTTTTCTCTTTAATTTGTATATTTAATCTACTGCTTTGACTGGATATCATATTGGTTGATAAAATTTCCCACGTAAAAGGCTATCAGTATAAAAGCTAGATGGGGAAAAGTAAGTCTCCCATCGACCCCTCTCCAGTAATCACCGTTGTTATGAGTTTCCTCTATTTCCTTCCATAGCGATTTCATGAATATACAAGGTTGTGTGTGGGTGATTCCCCTTATTTAAAAACAAATAGCAGCAAGCTAATTCACGTTGCTTTGAACACGGCTGTTTCCCACAAGAATGTAATACCCGCTGGTGTATACTGCTCCACCAGTCCACGAAGAGTCACCCCTCAATTCTCTGCAGTGGCTACCCGACACTCCATCGTTGAGATGTGCAACAATCCACTCAACCAGATCCTTACCAAGGAACCTGCAGTTTGTTTCCTAGCTTTTGCTTTTGAACATGACATAATGTCAGCTGGGATAAGGCAGAAGGGGAGCTGTACAACACTTTGTCCTGCCTACCTACTGACCTCCTTTTTAAAAAAACAATACAGACATCTAAGCAACACAGACAGGGTATTTGGAAGAAATGGATGTCAGCCTTCCTGCTGCTACACACAGGAAGATACACCCTCTCTCTCTCTTCTTGAGCTAACAACTAGTTTCTAAAGCTGATGAAGTTTCAATACTGCCCATAGCAGCAGCTGCATCAAGGGAAGACGGAACTACTGAACTTCACCAGAACCCAATTATTTGTGTTGGGCAGACTTTGGCATCTAGGCAGCCACTACCAAATAAAAATTCCCTTAGGTTAAAGCGGCCCACAGTGGAATCTAGGTCCAGGTCATCCCTCCCTTCCACAGAGCATGACGTAGAACTCTGAATCAGTTGAGACTCTAATTCAGGACTTACATAGGCTTTGGACAAAAAAATTCTCCAGTGAGGTGCAGAAAAGTCTCTGGAGCTGGCCTGTCTGGACTTAGGGCACGTACTTAATTAACCTTTCCACGGCTCAGTTTCCTCTCTGTAAAACAGGGAGAGGAATATCTGCCTCAGGAGGCGACTGGCAGCATTAACTAAAATAATGCCTGTGTAAATTGCCAAGCAAAGGGCCTGAGCTTAGTAAGGGCTTAGAAAATGTTAACTATTATTAATAAAACAATCCAAAGCCACTTCTTTTTTGTTTTATTTTGTTTTGCAGAACGTCTTGGCCTTGCCTACAAACACATCTGTTGTGAGCTCCGGCCTGACTGCCGACTCTCTGGGCTCCCGAGTTCCCTGCAAGCCCCGCAGAATGCTCTATCACATCTTGGCACACCGCACCTTCGCCTCCTTGTGCTTGTGTCATTTCTTTTGCTTAGTGTCCCTCATTTCCACACAGGTAACTTTTATTCATGTCTTAAAATGCAGCCCAGAGGGCAAAGCTAAGTGTCCTTCCTCTGGATCTCACCACTTCCTGGGCTCACCTCCTTTGCAGCACTATCATGCCACCTGGCAGGGACCCGGGAGCAAGTCTTCACAGGAACTGAATTCTAAATTCCCAGCACTGAGTGGGCACAACGCAGGCACATGGTAACTGCTTGCTGAATTCAGATGAACCTCACTGGAGACAAGGATTCTGGCCAGCCTATTTTATCTCTTCAATAAAATATAGTCTATGCCTCTAGTATCTTTCAATCAACAAGTGTATCTGCACGTCAGGTGCACTTCTTAAAAGCCTCAAGTTAGAATCTCTTGCCATGCAGTTCCTATTAAAAGTATGACTGAGGCAAGTAAGGGGAGACTTCCTCTAGAGGGATGCTGCCTTCTGCCCATCATCCCTGTGGCAAGGCAGATCCCCAGAAAACCACATGCTTTGTCTAGGTTGTTCACTTCCTTGTGCCATAGTTAAAAGGGCCTTTCAATATTTGAGCTTTATCTTATACTCTGCATTTAATCAGAACCAATTGGGGAAACAGCCATACATGGACAGCCTGGTTTCTTTTTTGCACAGAACTGCCGTGGAAGAGGTAGTCTACTGTGCTATTCAAAACCAATACAGAGACTCCTATGATGAAATAATTTAAAACTTGCAACTCTTGATGAAGTGGCATGCTTTCCTGAAAAAGACAATTGAACTATACATTCCATCACATTTTTCCCTTCTTTGTCATGGCTGCTAGGTAGCTCTGGGCAGTCTGATGCTGAATTACTTTACCCTCTCAGCCTTTGTTAAAGCTGCTTCTATTTTTTATTCTAATATTCCTTACTGTGTACGTATTTTGAAAAAGAGTAATGAGCCTCAGGTTTTCATTTGGTTATCAACAAAGCTCGGAGAATAGTTGTCACCAGATACCTGGCACATGTAATACATTTGCCTGCACTGTCACCCAACCATGCTCTCAACACACACACCCATACAGAACTTGTCAGCACACAGAGACTTGAAATAAAAAACAAATGCCCACACTTAGAAAAGGCTTGCAAGTCTTGAAAATGCTGCCCCAGTTTCAGCAACAGGAGATGAGTATGTTACAGTGGCCTGCGTGGATTTTGAGATGGTTACAAAGTCTAAGTTGCAAAGCCATCCCCTTTAATAAGTGCACTGAAATCAGTTCAGCCCTTAGGGGGACAATTATACCTGGATTCCAAGCAATAAAAGGAAGGAATGCAAAAAAATGAAGAGGAAATTCAATTCCCAAATTATAAACCCAAAAGCAACTAGAACTGTAATCAGTAGGTACTGGGGTTGTGCCTATGCCAGAGAGAAAGGCTGGACTTGCAAACACCAGGCTGCCACCTCTTCGATTTAGAGGGAAGGGTAGTGACAACCAGATGGTCAGCTTTTGAGGGCAAGTTTTTAGTTTTGTTTTTAATGGCAGAAATGAGCAAATATAAGGAAATTGCGTGAGTATGAAAAAACACTGCTTACCTGAGACTAGAGGGCTATGGAATGCTGAAGGAGATTAGCACCTCTGCCAACACACTTGGAGTCTCAAGAGTTGGCACTGTAACATCTGAAACCTTGGGAGAAAGGAGGGGTTGCTGCAAAACTGTTCCTTCCCCTTCCCTGCCTTCCTCATGATGGAGTGACCCCCTCCGCTCCCTGGCGAAGGAAGGGCTGTACCTCTGAGTACCTGTCAAATCTCAGTCTCCAGTGAGGCTCACATGTGCAGCTACCAACTGTGGCTAGGAATGAGCAAGGAACCAGTCTGCAAGCTGATGGAAGCTTGTTGGCCTGGGGCTTCTACAGGTTGCACTTCCCAGGCTGGTTCTGCTGCCTCCCAGCTCTGTTATCTCAGGGAAGTTGCTTCTTCCTACTGAAGCCCAGTTTCCCCATCTGTGAAATGGGGCTACTGAATGTGGCTATTCACTCCCCACGCCCACCCCCACGCCCCAGGTTATAAGATTAGACAATGTATGTAAAATCCCTAGACTAGTGCTTGGCAACAGCAGATAGTCATTAGACATTCATACCCTACTTTCTGGTTCCCAGAGTCCTCCATTTTCATTCTTCACATTCTCTGTCCTTTGTTATAGCCTATTCCAACTATTTCCTCTCTCCTTTCCCACCCTCTTTCTTGGAAACTTTGGCCTGCATCACCTCTTTGATGAGGTACTCAATCACTATTCCTATTTCCCCATGTTCTTCTGAACTCCCCAGACTCCCCCAGCACCTGAGCTTGACTGATACTAGGGGATGGAGGATTACAAAGAGAGAACAGCATGGGGTTGCTTCAGGAGCTTTCCTTACATGCCCACCTTAGTGGCTTCCCACTACCCAACCACCCCTAGTGGTAGTGGCCACACTCTGCCTGGGTTCAAATGCCACCTCTGCCCTCAGGTAAGTCAGGTAAACTTCTCTGTGCCTGTTTCGTCACATGTAAAATGGGGGTTATTACAGTACCTAATGCATCATGACAATTAAATAAGTAATTACATGTAAAGCGCCTGGCACAGCAGTGCTTCACGAATGTTAGCTGTCCTCATCACCACCACCACCACCACCCGCTGTCTCACGGAGACTTGTCTTCCCATGATTACATTTAGACCCTTGAGAGCAACATTTGTTGCCGGGAATAGGAACCAGGCTCTGGTGGATCATACCAAGGTGGAATTTTCCAGCGGCTCACTGATCCTGGCAGAAGAATCCGTTCTTATCCACACTCATAGGTTTTGGACAACATCACCCGAAGTTGGAGACCTGCACCCAGCTCAGGAGTCGGCTGCCCTGCCGTTTTTGGCAGACCACCAGAAGATGCCGCCGCCCGGTGCCCTGTGCCTGGGAAGCTCCCAGAGCCGCTGAGCTGGAAGGTACGGTGTCCTTCCATGTCACTGGCTCTCACAGAAGAGAAGGGGCCAGTCCCTTAAGATTCCCTCTCTCTGGTTAAGCACATCCTAAGAAGCACTCATCACAACACTGCCATGAAGACAACGGAGGCCCAACCCCAGCACACCAGTGTTTGCCATGTGTCCTCTAATGATCTGTAACAAGCACTAATGGTGAAAGCCTTTTCCCAGAAACTTTTTAAATGAACCGACTGTGCCCAGAGCTAAGAAGAAGAAATTTTCTTCATTTTTTAGATCTATAAAACAGGTTATTCTCAAAGGAGCCAGTCAGCTAAGAAATTCTGCAACAACCATTTGGACTCAAAAAAAGGGATGTTTTCAGAGAACCTATTAAGGAACTACTGCAAACGGCAACAAAAAGCAATACGGATATTTGCCTCCTGGAGCATAAAGCCACCACACCCTTCACCAGTCCGAGTAAGAAGGGCCCACTGCAGTGGACGTCTGGGGTCTGAGGCTGTCTCTCCCCTGGTCCATGAACTCTGCATGTCAGTCCTCCCTCCTCATTCAAGGATGAACAGGCAATTCAGGCCTCACCCAGTAGAGTACCGCATACTCCTGACCACAGGGATTGGTTAAGGGATGGAGAGGTGATTCAATTAGGACCAGTAGGAATGATGCCCAGACTGCTGTTCAAGCTTTTGTAGAAGAGAGGCTCTTTCTTTTCTCCGGGGCTTCGAATTTTTAGCAAGTGAGTCCAGCTGGTGGCAATTACCTCGCATTCAAAAGGATAGACCCTATCTATGAGAAGAGTCAACATAGAGGCGACTGAGGGATGGCAAGAGCTGGGGCAACATCTGAACCCCTGGATCCAGCCACGACTGAAGCCAGAAGTTCCAGTGCTTCTCAAGTACATATGTGAACCAATAAGTTCCATTTTTGCCTAAATACGTTGAGTTGAGTTTTCTGTTACTTGTAACCAAGAATCCTGATTGGTAATTTTCTCAAGCTAACACATAAGGTCATGAATATGACAACTGCCTTTACATTGAAAAGATGTCATAGTAGCGATGTTTATACTAGTGCTCTCGGCTTCCAGAAACATGTGAAAAGGACAGGAATAGCTAGCTCGTTAGAGACCAGAAAAGCCCTAGATTGAAATGCAACTGTTCCAAAAGCAAAGGCCCCAACAGAAACTTCAGCAGTGCATGAGGCTTTGTGAGAGCGTGTAGGCTACAGCTGAATGGCTGGGATGCAGTTTCTATACTTCACATATGATTTAAGAGAATGGATGTTACTGATCCAAATAAAAATAAATACCAAGCTCACTTTAGTAGGTTTAGCACAGTAACCGAAGGCTAAACAGCTAAACATAGCAGCTCTGTCTAAGGAGTAAAAATAAGCAAGGAATTTTCTGTAAGGCTATGTGATTACTATTTATACTCTCGCCTTATTAAGCCCACTATGAATCTGGCCTGTCTCAATTGTCTCTGAATTGCTCTGCCCTCTCTGAGCCCAGAACTAGTCTTCCTAGAGGTACAGTCCGACTCCAAGATAAACAGCCCTTGCTGAAAGCTGAAGGTGTCAGAATTTGTCTGGTGTGTTTGGTGTTGGATTGTAACACAGAGAAGAGGATATAGCTTATTTTTAGGTCTATTTTGTTGGCTTTTCACAACATAAACTCATAGCAAAGAGGTGCAGCAGAATGTTGTAAGGCCTTGTATGACACTCAGAAATGAAAATAGGCCCTTTATGGAAGAAAATTTGGGCTAAAAAAAAACAGAAGAGTTCCAGATGGTGAGGTCTATTCGACTGTGAAGCAAAACTGTGATGAAAGTAGGGAACGTCTCAGGCAAGTCAATCACACAAGACAAATGGATAGAAGATGTTCCATTGGGATCCAGTCAGCATGGGATTCTGGGATGGGAAGACCACATTAGTAGGCTTGCCCAGCTTTAGTGCCTAAGGGAGCAGAAATTATATTGACATAAGAAACAACTGTAATATTATAGATGAAGAGCATGTGTTCAAAGTCAGTTATAAGCAATTCCCCACACATGCCCAGTGTGTTCCTGACTGAGACTTTTCCTATTGTTCTCCTTTCCCTGGTTCCTTCTATCTAAATCCAACTCACTTTTCAAGACTCAAGTTCAAAGGCAAATTTGATCACAAAGCCTTCCTTGACCATCCTGTTTTGTTGGGGAATTCCAGCAGCACTTTATCCTGCAGCATCTAGACCTTTCAACGTTGTTTCAATCGTCAATTAGTATTTTATACATTAATAACATTATATATTAATACATTTCACATTTCATTTACTCTCATTATTAAGGGCACTATCCCCATCTAACTCATCGTTAACATGATATGCTTTCATAACGAAGACACGCAGTAATTCCTGGTGAATGACTGAGGAATACTTTGGTTGGCGAAGAGTGAAACGCCCTGAACTGGAATAAGGAGAGAGGGGTACAGGAAGCCACTTCTCTGGTGTTGCTCCTATTATCTCCTGTCTGTTTCGTTTTGCACAGTGGAAGACAGTATCTGGATTTTCTCCTTATGGAGGGGAATACGACTGCTCACCATTCAGGAGGGCAACAGAAATTCTTAACCCACTCCAGCCAAAAAAAAAAAAAAACCCCATGAAAATACCACAGTCGGCCTGACTTGGTCACAGGCCCCCTCCATTTCCCCACACTATTACCAGATGGTATAAAGTCTGTATCAGGGAAGAACAAGATTTTACATCCAGTAACTGCAAACAGATCAAATTTAATTAAACATCCATGCTTTTATTATAACCAATGCAAAGTCTTTCTAAGATGCAGCACACATTTCTTTCCTTCAACTTATTGATAGATTAGGATTATAAACATCAGTCACTGTCTATGCTGTTATGTAGTTGTGACCTGCGGGGTTCTAGAGTATGAGAGGTGGCGTGCTCTTTACCCAGACCTCGGTATTACTATAGTCTTTACATCCATTTTCTCTGCTCCTCTAAGTTCTCTGTACTTTGCGTTATCAGCAATTATTGACTTTTGTTCCGTGAATCAAGAGAATGGAGTATTATATTCCAAAATACTGGATGATGGGAAACCCGGGAGTCCAGTTTTTTAGTAATTGCGTGCAAAATACGGTTTATCACGGACGCAGTAACCTTCAAACCTGTTCTCCTCCCTGCAGTTCCCTCTGAAATGTCTGGTAACTCAGCTCCTACGGCCACAGATGATTATACTGTAGAAGCACCTGCCTCAAGGCATCAGAACCATGGTCTGGCCACTGGCCAATGAGGGGACCCAGCAGAAAGCTGAGCTCCATCAGTCAGACTCTCATTCTCAGGAAACAGGTTAGGAGAGAATGAGGCAGAAGCAGATGAAATTCTGTGGAGAGTGAAGCTATGAGGTAACACTGGGGCCAGAAGAGGTGATGGCAATTCGAAGTTTCAGGCACAGACGTCCTGCCGGGGGGACAAGATGAACACACGGAATGGTGGGAAAGAGTAAGACAGGTGTGAGCACCAAGCAGTGGGACACCAAAAGGGTCAGCACACCAGAAGCTGAAGAATGGTGATATGGAGCAGAGATGGCCACCCAGCTTCCCGCGGGGCTGGCTCTCCCCCAGGTGGCTTCCCCTCCCTGCAGCTCTGGCTCTTTCAGCTCCCCAGCATTCCTGGCCTGTGTTTCTACCCCACACTCCCTCGATCCCATGGAGTGACCTGAGGGTGTCCACCAGACTAGACAACAGACAAGGCTGGGGCTCTTCCAGCTACTCAAAGTGCTTTGTTGCTCACTGCTGGGGGTGTCACTGGGACGGGTCGAGATGAGCTGGCCAAGGGGGCTGTGTTGCTCCCGAGCTCGGATATGACTGCACTCCCGCAGGCAGCCTCCTTCTCACCCTATACTCTTCATGGAGCAGGACTCAGTCTCGGTACAATCTTGCAAAGATCGTTCATGTCCTCAGTTACTGTCCACATAACGACTGTGACAGTAACAATGGCAGGCTCTATTTTTATTGAGCATTTATTATGTGGCAGAAGCTATGCCAAGTATTTCACCTGAACTATGACATTTAATCCTCACAACAAACCTGAGAGGTAGATGCTATCATTATTCCTGTTACACAGATGAGGCTTACAGAAGTCAAGCAACCACTTTATAGCAACATAACTAATAAGCAGTGAAGTGGTATATGAACTCACGTAGGTCTGTCCCAGAGCCTATGCTCCTAACCCTGTGACAGGATGAATAACGGAAACCTGAATTTTACCAAAGACTTCATAAGGTGGATTCCTATCACACACCACATGCAAGAAAACTCCGTAAAATTTCCTCAGATAGTTTTATTCCCTCAAAGTTCCTCCCTAATGACAACCCTCTCATCTCTTTTCCCGCTTGCCTCCAAAAATCTCAACCGCTACGCCCCACTCCACAAAACCAAAGCACCGCCCTTGGGAGGCCTGGTTCCACCCCCAGCTTTGCAGACACACCTTCCTGCCTCACAGCTGCCACACGCAGCACCAGGCCCACGGGGAAGCACAGAGCAGTCTTGACAGGATCACATCCTCTCCAGAGAAAAGGGGACATCTTCACAGGGAGCAAAACACAGGCCAGCTCATCAGAGCAGAGATAGTGTTTTCCTTCTTTTCTTTACTACAGATCTTACGTTTCTAGATGAATCTGAAGTAAAGCTAAGCATAAGGCTGTAGACATACACAATTAGGGTTCTGCCTGAAATCACACTGCTCTCCTGTTTTGGGGACCCAATGTACCGATTACATATTAATATTCTGGATGACAGTATTAGGTTTGCACTGAACATTTTATACATACAGACCTAATTCTCCCCAAGGTGTGCCCGCTTCAGTGCATCACGTGGTGAACTGATTGGAGGCACACCAAAATTGAGGAATAAGATGGAAATCTGGCTCTTAATGAGTCCCAACAGAAGCACTCTCGTCATGGCTAATAGAGCTCTGTGCTGCCCAAATCAGAGCAAGCCGCGTTCAAAATACCGACTCAGCTCAGGTTCTCGTGAGCATCCCTCCATATTGCCACCGCGATTGGTGACTGCGTCTTACCTTGAAAGGAATTAACTCCAGGAGCAGCTGTTTCTGGAAATGGAAGAAGAGCCTGGAAACATCAGCCATGTATGCAAAGAAAAATACAGCAAGAAGAGTTTCTTTGTAATGATGAACCAGAGTGCTTGCTTGTGGGCATATGACCTAACTGATTTATGCTGAAATTAAAGGCAGAACTTAGTAACTGGCTTCTGAGAAAGAGGGAATTTGATTTATAATTTCTTTATAGACAAAGAACCTGGAAAAAGAGCCCCTTCACAAGACTTAGGTGTTGCATGAAAATTTGGTAGCAAAACTTCTCTTGACCCACGGCAACACACAGTCTCTTTGCGCTTTTCCACCTACTCTGATTCAGAGATTAAGGAACTACTAATCCTCAAGAATTTTCCTTTTCAATATTAAGTCAGAAAATAATCCTTCAAAGTGTGAGTTAAATTTCAGTTTAACAGGATATTTGTTAAATTTCAATTTAACAGAAAATTTACACATGAAACTGTTACAGATTTTTGCCACAAGTATTTGTTAACTGCTCGTTGTTTGGGAGGGAAAAAAGTATGAGGATCCTAATGAGAAATTCTTTGGGGGGTAGGGATGCTGCATATTGGGGGGTAGGGATGCTGCATATTCAAATGATTCAACTCCAACCTTTCATTCCCTTTCAACATTTTTTTCTCTATATGTCATTCTTAGAGCCCAAATTTTAAATCCATATACTTCTGTGGAAAAAAGAAAAACATTTGGGACCTTGTGCCACCTTCTCTTTTATAAGCCCAATGCTTGGCAGTTGGCAGAGTCTGGGACATAGGCAGTTTCCTGGTTGATAGGATAAAAGAGGTGGGTCATGGAACTAGAATTCCTCCTCGCCCACCCTTAGCGAGCTGGCCAAGGCAGACGAGGGAATCACAAGCTTCAAAGTAGATCTAGAAGAAGAAGTAGGGAGATTACTGGGACTCCTACCCACACAATGTAACTGCAAGACAATTCATTCATCCACAAATTATTTTGACCAAATGACCAGGCCATTCCCTTACTACTTAAACTCTGTCTCTTGTTGGCAGCAGTGTTTCCCCGATGCAGGCAGATCTGATTCTTCCGGCATGGGCTCTGAGATTTGAGGGGAGAGTAGTTTTGGTCTCTTTCTTCCAGAACAGTGTCTTAAGCAGGAGGTATTTAGTAAATGCTTGTTAACTGACTAGGAAGGGAGTGCCCGGCCAGGCGGATCCTGGGTGCTGGTGGCAGTGAGGGCTCCAGGGCACAGGTGGGCTACAGCAGCAAATATTCAACTGTGGCACCCTATTCCAAAGGGACACAAAGCCTGTGTTCCACTGAGATTTAAGAAAGGTAGAGGATGAGCAAAAGCAGTTGGTGGGTTTCTTCTGCTAATAATTATTGAATTGCAGTCGTTATTTGAGACAGTGCTGGGTCTAACTGCTGTTTGGGGTGATTACATCGGCCACACTGGTCACTAACATGTGGATCTTGTCTCTATTGGATTAGCATGTCCAGGATTCCCAGGACTCTACTACTTGAATCCTGATCTCCTGCCAGTTTATTTTCACTGTGACAATGGCCACAGGATGACTAAAGAGAATTAGAATTCTTCTAATTCCACTTTCACACGAAGGCTCGAGAGAAGACTGGGAAAGCGGATGTGCGTGTGAGAGGATGGAGGGCTACTCCTCCCCCAAAGCAGACAGTTACATGGCCCACCTACCATGAGGTCTGTGCTGGAAAGGAGCACGTTAAGGGAGGCTTCTTCCAAGGAAGAGGTGAAGTCAAGACGTTTGTTGGGAGGTAAGAAATTGTTCTCATGCTTCCGCCTTGGGTTTCCCAGCTTTCAATCAGTGTTCTTCCAGGCAAAACACTGATGTTGGTGAGCTTTCATCTCCCCGGTCAGTGGTGCCTGACGTGACACGGTGCCGGCCTCGCCGATTTCACTCTCTCATTCTGTCGATGCTGCTACCCTTATATTCTGATCTGCAAGTTTCACCTGCTTAAATAACTTCTACAGAAGTGAAGAAAATAAACTGAACAGGGCTTTCCAACTTGCTCAAAACCTAAGATGGTTTCTCTCCTGAAGTCACTTTAGTCACTAAAAAACAAGACCATTTTTTCATGAAAGTGACTAATCACAAACAATATCACTTGTACCCTAACAATAAAAGCTGAAAAAGATTATAAATCAGTAAATTGTTCCTCTTTTCATTAGCATGAAGCAGGTGATCTTACTGTCTAGGAGGCAGGGGACAGTGATGAATACCAGTCATTTAAGCAATGTGCCTGAGGTTACCAGGGCAACTGCTAATTATTATTGAGTAACTCTAGTTTATCTCTATAAAGGTCAGGAGTTAAGATTTTTCCATTATATATTGTGCTTTAAAATGAGGCTTTTAAAGGAAACTGGGCAGACAGCAGACGGAGAATGACAGATGAAGATCAGGTTGAAGAACTATATATAGCTCAAGAAAACCGAACTACTTAAATTTCACAATGTTGGGTGAGGGGATGGGAAGGAGTTCATGAATAGTTGCTCAATGTAAAAAATGACTTTCTGGTTTCGTAAGTTAGGGCTTCCCAAGTTAATAAGAAATCTGAAATCAGTTCAGATGTAGGGGTCTAACTGGATCCATTCTACTTCGCAACTTGAGACAAATTTCCTCTGCTGCTGCAAGAGTTACCATTTATAGAACTAACCTAGAGCCCTGGACTCACCACCTGAGAGAGGAATCATTTGGCTACTGAACAAATGATTCGATCAGACCTAATTTCATTTAAAGCACACTAAAAGCAACTCCTCCTTGATGCAAGCCTTATACTTCAACTGCCTTATACTCCAACACCACCTTCCTCAGATCCCTAGCTATTGAGGATACAACAAATTTTAAAGCTTAAAAAAATTCTGCACTCACTTCAGCAGCAATACACTAAAAGTCAGAATGGCACAGAGATTAGCATGGCCCCTGTGCAGAATGACAACAAATTTGTGAAGTGCTTCATATTTTTCAGTATTTAAATCGAACCATCGTGCTGTATGCCTTAAAGGCATACAGTGATGATGCATGTCAATTATTTTTCAAAACTGGAAGGAATTTAAAAATAAAAGCACATATATTAAAAAAAATTCTTTCCCACAAAAAGGTACTCCACACCTTTAAGAAAAGAATAAGAGAATGGTGATCACAAAACTGAGCAAACCTATTTTCTGAGTTTTTGAAACGGAGCAGTCAAAGCACACACATGTAAAAAAAAAAAAAAAAGATCCCAACACTACCAAAGGGTAGTGTTTGACAGGAAAAGCCAGTGTCCCTCCCACCACAGGTCGCTGTCCCATCTGTCTCCATCAGAGACAACCACAGATTCATTCCCCTATATCTTTCCAGAAACACTACAGACGTGTACACACCTCTCTGTATATATATGTAAGTAGGATCGTACAATGTACACTATTGGTTTTCAAACCTTGCCATGCATCAGAATCATCTAAGGAGTTTTAAAAAACGTTAAGACTCATATCCCACCACAGATCAATAAACTCTGAGGCCCCAGGATGAGGCCTAGTGTTGGTGTTTTAAATCTTTGGCTTCCTGGTTGATGCTGACATGCAGCTGGGCTGAGAACCACGTACACTATCCTGCACCTTGCTTTTTCCCTGTAATGTCCCTTTGCAGGTTGCTCCCTACCAGCACATACAGAACGACCTCTGCTATACTGGGTAGTATTCTACCCTGTGGCTTGTGTAGGCAGTGCTTTGTTCATGATTATCCCTTCTGGTCCCCACTTTGGCTTTTATAAATGACAGTGCAATATGCATCCGTGCTGGACAGCATCCACTCTCTACCCCCCTCTTCTCTGGGAGCTAACCAGCATGGATTCCAGAAATCGGGTTTCCCGTAACCTCTGACTTCCCGTTGGCTTCCCCCAGGGGGAGCTCTGGCAGGAGAATGCTGAGGTACTTACTCCTGCTTCCTTTCTGAGAGGTTACCTCCACCTGGCTGAGTCCCTCCACCGAAGATCCTTGCATGGTGCTCATCCTGCACTGTGCTCTCCCCTTCTGGGGTCTGGTCACCGCCTTCCACTCGAGTCTCCACAGCTGAAGGATGGTGATCAGGTGGGGCGCCACCAGCCTCGGTTTACTGCAGTATCTCTTGCAATTCTCTTGCCCTCACTCCTTCGTAAAGAAACTGTCCTTGAATTATGCTATTTTCATCGTGCTGATATTTCTACGTAGGATTCTAATACATTATCCTTGAGCGGACCTCTTTGCTTGATTTCTTTGTGGACAGTATCACCTTGGTTACCTCTGAAGATACGGCTTCTTCGCACAGAGCACTAAGAGGAAACATAGTGGTTCTTAAAGCAGCTATTTTATCCATTTTCTGAGCATTTTTGACAACAGCCACACAGTAGCCCCATCACCTCTTCAATTTGTAGGGAGTTTGAAAGGACACTGAAAAATGCTTGGGGACAACCCACTGCTGCCTTGAGAAGGAAGTCGAGAGGCACTGCAAGAGAACCTGACAGAGCAAGCGCAGTGAGGGGCTAAGATGCAGGATTTCAGGATGACTTTTTTCATAAACTATTTTTTCTTCTTGCCATAAGGACAGTCAGATTTACACAGAGGCATAGGCTGGAAAGGAGTTCCTAAGGCTAATTAACCCCCAGTGAAAATTTGGGATTGCAATTAGTTTCTAGTCTAATTAGCATGGCTCCAGTAGGCTCCGCTCCACAGAGGAACAATGGAGTAGGTGGCTCGACAAGGCCCCCGAGGGTGGACACTGGAGCCAGCAACTCTGTGCAGATAGCTGGAAGCCTGCTTGTAAGGGGAGTGCTTCTACTGATTTCAGTGTATTTTGCTATTTGTAGTTAATGTAGTTTTAGGAGTTTTACTTTATTTTAAAATTATCTCAATGTTTTTAATCATGGGTTGCTCTGTGTTATACCAGGATCAAACAAACAAAACACTGAGTGTCTATCTACTGCCACCACTGAAAGAAATCAACAGTAGAGGTTTGTTCACTGGTAGAGGAGTGGCCTAAGAGCAAATAATGATAAAAGAATTTTAAAAAAGTAAGAGTGGCAACCAGTTTTTACTGACCACTTATTATGAACCAGGCCATTTCCTAAATGTTATGCAGGCAGGGGCTCTCTTGTCCCATCCTGGCGTGAGCCAGAAGCTCTGTCCTCTCACTATGTGTCTCAATAAAAGCCTCTCCCTGGCTCTCCTAAAAAATGAATGAATAAATAAATGTTATGCAGGCATTACCTTATGTGACCTTCACAACAACCTTGAATGTAGGTCTTACCATTATTATTATTATTACCATTTTACATAAGAGGTTTAACTCAGGGCAAACAACGTGCCCAAGTTTACACCCTTAGGAAAGCGCAGAGACAAGGCTTCACTACCAGGCCATGTGAGCTTTTCCCTACACCTGATCCCAAAACTTTCTGTACAAGATATGACCCATTTCAGCCTTCAGATAGCTATTTGTGCCCATACATTTATATATAAACCAAATCTCTGTTCCCTTGAAGGCTCACTGCCATAATAATACCATTCATTATAAGAAATATATTTTCCCCCTCAAAACTGGAGTGTTGATTAACATGTCCCAAACTGTGGAATCCTGTTTTAAAGGGCTGAAGAGAAGTGCTGTAGAAAGCATACTACGTGGTCAGATACCCTTAGGAAGTGAGGCATAACACACGCCCTTTGAGAAATTCACAATGGACATATTAAAGGCTCAGACGTCCTTTAGTCAAGAATGTGTTGACTTCAGCGCAGCTCTTGCCTTTCCACGCTCCCCCTTTCCTGCATCAGTTCGGGGACTTCTGATCAAGAAGTCTGTCCCCTCTCCATGGTGGTGCTGGCCCACCACTTCCAGCATCACACACGCTGAGCGCTGTTTTCCTCTCAGTGTAAGGGTCTTGATCGTCTCCTGTTCATGACACACACAGGTGCTCAATGAAAATATGTTGGCTTGATGCGCCCACCCTCTCTTGATGTGCAGAAAGGCATGCATTTACAGAGCAGCTGGCCGGCTTCCTTGGGGAGCTGGGTAGTGCAGCACTGGTCAGCCAAGCTGGTTCCTCTCAGAAGCTAACCCGTGCTTCTTCTGCTGCACAGACTGTACTGATCTTTACGCCCAGGAGCAGGGTGCTCTTGAGGCTCCACTACTGTCATCACCGCAGGGACAATCAGAGCGCCAGTGATAACACAGGCTTGTGAGAACTTTACAATGAGGTAAATCCTGATTTTATTCTTGTGGAAATCCATTAGCCTAATGCACTATGATGACGGTCCTCAGACTTGAGCATGTATCAGAATCACCTGCAGGGCTTCTTAAACAGAGAGTGCAGGGGTCCCCATCCAGAAGGCTGGGGTGGGGCCTGAGAACGTGTCTATCCAACAGGCTCCCAGGAAATGCCAATGCTGCTGGCCCCAGAGGCACACTCTGAGAACCACTGCGTGGGGCTAAGACCCTGCCCTAGAAGACCAGACTAGCAGAGGCCAAATGAAGCCTGCAGTAGATCTTGCATGGTTTTCTAGGCTCTTAATGCAGAGAAGCGGTTAAAAATAACATCCTATCCAACTAGAAATGTGTTCCTAGCTAAATAAGCATCTGCTTTCCAGATTGACTAAAGGTTTAAAAAGCAGTACTTTAATATGATTTTAATTTACCTGAATCTACCAATAAGATTCTCCCAAATTACATAAAAGGGAGAGAAAGAATTCCAAATCTAACCTGAGTGAGAAAAATGGCACTTTAGAGTTCTTTGGAAGTCCCCTTTACAGGCATAACAGTGCCGAAAGCCATGCCAAATCTTAAGCCTATTTCCTTCCCTAAAGATTCTACCACAAATTTGAGATTGAAAACGCTTAACACCTACTTACACATATAAAATGCAGTGCTATAGGACATTTGAGGGCAGCTAAACTGACAATGAAATTCATTCATTCATACGTTTAATTAAACCCCAAGACTGTAGTGTCTACTGTGTGTCATGGCAAATTTTGGGAAAGCATTTTAGATTATTTAGCAAGATTAATTAGTTTATAAAAACAGCACAGACCTTTTATATGATTTTTAGCTCATAAAGGGGGAAGAAAACAATATGTATGAAGGAAAACATTTTTTTCATTTGTGATGGTCACTATGGCAGAAAACATGGATGTGGCTAAGTGCTCGACCAGCGTCCCGTCCCACCTCCTCCCATACCCCCTCTGCTGACAGGCTGTAGGGATCCAAGTGCCACTGTCAGCCTGGTGATTGGGAAAGAAATCCTGCTGGGTCACGAAGTGTGAGGGCTGCCTCAAGCAATTCTTATGTGAAAAAAAGGACTGCGAATAACCAAACACATTTATCCCATAAAAATCAGATGGGTCATCAGGCAGGAATCTCCACCCTCAACCAAGTGAAGCCAGCTGGGCTCCTGACTGGCGGGGGAGATCTTGGCTGGGGAACGGGAAAAGCTGACAGGAAGCCACTCAGAAAACAATCTCTGAAAACATCAAGGGAACATGGCCTGGATACTCGGAGGAGCTGTGGCCATGGCGGGCCAGGAGCCTGAGGGTTCAGAGGGAGGGTTTTGGGCTTGTCCAAGAAGCAACCATGGACTAGCACGCTGGAACTACTGTGGAGGCTGTGTGGAGGCACAAGAACAGGCAAATGATGCCTTACCTTGTGCTTTCAAGGTATTCCCCGAGATGGCAGGCCACCATGTTTTCAAGTAAGACAGTCTAAAGAGACCGGTTCTGCTTGGAGGTGGGTGAGAAACAGAATCCTCAATCTCTCAGGAAAAGATCCTTCACAGAGCACTGACTCACCACAAAGGAAAATTTCCTCTTTAAATCCCTGCATTCCAAAGAATGACAAAGATCACTGTAGTAAAATCCTAGCTGACTGTCTAGGTGTGACCCTTTGGCATAAGCCAGCACTTAGATGGTATAACAGACTAAAAAAAAAAAGCCATTAATTATTGCTTGTCTGATGCATATTATTCATTTTGTGATTCATGGTCTCAATAAACAACAGCCACGCACACAGTTCAGCAGGTATCCCATGTGATTTGTAGGTTTCCAAATTTTTCAGGAACAGGTGTGCCTACCCCGCACGCTTGGTGCAAGGGGCAGCTGCTGCCTCTAAAGCAGAAGTTCCTCCTTCCCACTGACAACTCAAAGGCTGGACTGGCAGATGCCTCCAGTCTCAGATTCCCAGTAGGAAGCTGGTGGGGGGAGGTGAGGAGAATGCGGGCCACCTGCACATAAGAAATGAGTGCCAGGACTGAGGGAATAGGGGCACAGAAAGGGGAGTGCATGGGGGCCCTCCAACAATAACACTGGTAATGACTGCCATTCACGGTGCTGAACATGTAGGTGGGAATAAGTAAGGATGACCTCATAATCTTCACAACGCCTTTTTGAGGAGGGTAAGATCACCCTGTTTAGGTGAGGAAACTGAGGCAGAAAGAACTAAAGTCCCTTGCCTCCTTCCCCTTCAAAACTGTATGTCCTTCAATCTAGCTTTCTCCACACCACTTCTCAGCTCCTGACAGAGCAGATACTCCCGTTGTCACTGCGTACAATCCATGAGAGCAGAATTCTTAATTTTTTTTTTAATCACTGTATCTTCAGCACTCAGAAGAGTAACACCTGGCCCACAGTAGGTCTTCAAAAAATAGTTGTTGAACGAATGTTGACTGAACATGTAAAATGTAGAATGTTAGAGGTATTTCTCAAGGCAAGTTTTCCCCCGGTTTTATCTGAGAGCAGCTGAATCAAATTCAGACGGCGCCAACCGTGCTTCAGAGAAACAGCTCTGCCTGGAAGTGGGCCGCGTTCATCCTCTGAGTTCCAGGCACTGTTCTCTCGCCTCTCACTGGCCATGGAGACTGTACAGGACAGTTGACTCTGGCAGAATTTGAAGGCGTCTGGCATGCACACATCTTTTAGGTCACCAGAAATAACTTGGAAATGCATGTGTGTGTGTGTTAAGCAGAAAGAACGAGAAAAATTAGTTTTACTTATGAGGCTACTGGGCGGTTATTTTTTGGGGGTGGGGACCCCTTGGGTGGGAACTGCAAGGCCAAGTTCCTCCCCTGGTAATCATGCCCCCCTGCCCCCGAGACTTCTTTCAATCTTACCCAACCCCTCCCTCCCTACCCCAGCTGTCTGAAGAAATCATTCACCTAGTGGTTTTTAATTTGGGGGAATTACTACAGTATCTTATGTCCCTAGTGGGACATCCCCTGCCTTCTTTCTCAATATTTGTTTACGTTCTCTTTAAAAATTACTATCTTCCAGAAAGGCGGTGGTAGGACGCTAACTACTGGTCACTGTGAGAGAAGAGAGTGACTTTTATTTCGGCAGTCTTTTGTAAAGGCACCCACCAAACACTCTCTGTTCTTAGAGACAGGTCACTAACCCCACCTCTTACACCACAGGGAGTGGAGAGATGGGCGCATCCGGGCCAAGGACTGGCACCAGGCTATCTCTGTTGGTGCCAGGAAAAAGACCCTGGACCTCCTGCTGCCCGTGCCAGGCTTTGGCCTGTCTTTCTCATTGCTTCAGCTATCAGCTATGGGTTTTGTTTTGTTTCTCAACTTCTTAGAATCTCATTTATGAGTCATTTTCTTTCAAAGAAGATTTTGAAAATTGAGAGGCTAGTCTCCATGCTGCCGCTGCTCTTCAGCAAGAGCCCCGCACACCTTCCCACCTCACCCAGGCAGTCCAGCAGCTGGGGTCATGCCAAGATCACAGATGTACAGGCTTGTGGCAGTAACTACTGCTGAATAAATTGGCCCAAACTCTGTGGCTTATAACAACCACACTGACTTGTTTCTCATGCATCTGTGGGTTGATTGCACATCTTTTCTGATTGTCTTTCCTGGACTCACGTGGCTGTGTTCAACTGACTGGTGGCCTGAGCTTTTCACAAAAGCAGCTGGATAAGATGGGAAGCTGCAAGGCCTGGTGGCCTGGGATTCCAAGTCACACAACATCATTTCCACCACATTCTATGGGACAAATCAAATGATAGGGTGAAGGCCAGCCAAGATTCAAGGCCTCTGCCTCTAAATGAGAGGGGCTGCAAATATTCTTTGGTGATATTTTATCTATCACAGGCTGAAAGGCAGGAAATATAAAAGAGTGAAGCAGGCCAGTAGACAGGACTGGGGAGCATCACCTGTGACCAAATTTCCTACCTTTTCATAAGCAGCTAGAAATCTAGACTTCAGAAGACACGTATTAATAGACTTTATTTTTAGGGTAGTTTTAGGGGACAGAAAAATTGCTCAAAATAACTTAGAGTTTGGACTGGCAAGATGGCGGCATGAGAGGTGAGATGGAGAGCTCCTCCCCAAACTGCAAATTGTACAAAAATTTAGTTAATTAATACAACTAACCTTAAAACAGCAACAAGAAAGAAGGTTGAACCACACAGCAAACAGACCTCAGCAACAGGGCAGACCTCACGAAACAGGGTAACGTAGGAAAGCCTTAATCTGGCGGGACCCAGGCCCTTCCCCCACCCCAGCTCACCAGCGGGAGGAAGAGAAATGGAATGGGGGAGGGGGTGGAAGAATGGGACTACTGAACACCTAGCCCTGGAGACCTGCTTTGTGAGCAGAATCCTATAGTGTGTGGTGCTCTGAATGTTGGGGAGCTCGGACAGGCAGGGTGCTTGAGAAATTGACATTCCGGCCATTTGTGGAGGAGGGGATCCACACCTGGCCGCTCTGTGTCAGAGGAAAGGCAGGCGGTCTGAGAGGCTTCCTAGCAGTGAGAGGGCTGCTGAAGGGGCGGGGTTTGCACGGAGCTTCCTGTGTGGGAGAAGGGAGAGCTGGACAAGGTTGCCTAGGTGTGCTCTGCCCAGCTGGTTGGGAGCTTTGGGGACTTTCAGGTGCTCCATCCCCCTGGCTGCCTACTCAGCTCTGAGGCCCCCCACTGTGACACACACCCTGCCAAACCTTCCTACTGGCCTGCAGGTACCTGCTCGCAAACTGGTAGTCACTGCTCAGGTGTCAGGCCAGCCAGAGAGAGACCCCGCCTATCACAGCTAGAGACGCAAAGCCAGAGGTTTACACGTGTGGGCTTGGCCCACTGGCTGTGATACTGGAGACAGGCAGGGCAGACGGGAGTCAGGAAACAGATCTTTCCTCCCCCCAGGCAACAGCTCCGCTCCCCTACGACCACCAAATTCACTCTAGGGGCTGAGCAGCTCCAGAGACTGGAGTTTCTGCACACTAGTGGGCACCACACAGAAATATGAAACAACAAAAGAACACGGTTCAGACCAAAATCTCACAAACCTCAGAAAGAGGGCCAAATTAAACCGAACTCACTAATCTTCCTGAAAGAGAGTTCAAAATAAAAATTATAAACATGCTTATGGAGATACAGAAAAATATTCAAGAACTCAGGAACGAATTTAAGACGGAGATTCAATCATTAAGAAATTCCATATCTGAAATGCAACATACAATGGAGGGATTTAAAAGCAGATTAGATGTAGTAGAAGAGACAGTAAATGGAATAGAAATTAGAGAAGAGGAATACAAAGAAGCTGAGGAACAGAAAGAAAAAAGGATCTCTAAGAAGGAAAGAATATTGAGAGAACAGTGTGACCAATCCAAACGCAACAATATTTGCACTATAAGGGTACCAGAAGAAGAAGAGAGAGAAAAAGGGATAGAAAGTGTCATTGAGGAGGTAATTGCTGAAAACTTCCCCAATCTGGGGAAGGAAATAGTCTCTCAAGCTATGGCGGTACACAGATCTCCCAATACAAGGGACCCAAGGAAGACAACATCAAGACATATAGTAATTAAAATGGCAAAGATCAAGGTTAAAGACAGACTTTTAAAAGCAGCGAGAGAGAAAAAAGATCACATACAAAGGAAAACCCATCAGGCTATCATCAGACTTCTCAACAGAAACCTTACAGGCCAGAAGGGAGTGGCATGATATATTTAATGCAATGAAGCAGAAGGGCCTTGAACCAAGAATACTTTACACGGCAAGGTTATCATTTAAATTTGAAAGAGGGATTAAACAATTTACAGATAAGCAAAAGCTGAGAGAATTTACCTCCCACAAACCACCTCTACAGTGCATTTTGGAGGGACTCCTATAGATGGAAGTATTCCTAAGGCTAAAAAGATGTCACCCAAGGGAAGACAAAGAGTACAGAATATGGTTCATAACATACAAAGAATGGAGGAGGAAGAAAA
Source organism: Smutsia gigantea (assembly GCA_032199065.1). Classification (NCBI taxonomy): domain Eukaryota; kingdom Metazoa; phylum Chordata; class Mammalia; order Pholidota; family Manidae; genus Smutsia; species Smutsia gigantea. Next base: position 88,136 of record JAVSCE010011772.1, on the reverse strand, counting down.
AGGAGGGAAAAAAAAAAGAACCTTTAGGTTGTGTTTGTAATACTATATAAAGTAAGTTAAATTAGACTGTTAGATAGTAAGGGAATTAACCTTGAACCTTTGGTAACCATGAATCTAAAGCCCGCAATGGCAATAAGTACATACCTATTGATAATCACTCTAAATGTAAATGGCCTGAATGCACTAATCAAAAGACATACAGTTACTGAATGGATAAAAAAACAAGACCCATCTATATGCTGCCTAAAAGAGACTCACTTCAAACCCAAACACATACACAGACAGAAAGCGAAGGGATGGAAAAAGATATTTCATGCCACTTATACGGAGAAAAAAGCAGGAGTTGCAGTACTTGTATCAGACAAAATAGACTTCAAAACAAAGAAAGTCACAAGAGACAAAGAAGGAAATTACATAATGATAAAAGGGTCAGTCCAACAAGAGGATATAACTATTATAAATATCTGTGCACCCAACACGGAATCACCTACATATGTGAAACAAATACTAGCAGAATTAAAGGGGGAAATAGAATGCAATGCATTCATTTTAGGAGACTTCAACACACCACTCACTCCAAAGGACAGATCAACCAGACAGAAAATAAAGAAAGAGACAGAGGCACTGAACAACATCTTAGAACCTAATGGACATCTACAGAATACTCCATCCAAAAGCAACAGCATACACATTCTTCTCAAGTGCACATGGAACATTTTTAAGAATAGATCATATACTAGGCCACAAAAAGAACCTCAGTAAATTCAAAAAGATAGAAATTGTACCAACTAGCTTCTCAGATCACAAAGGTATGAAACTAGAAATAAATTACTCAAAGAAAACAAAAAGCCCACAAAGACACTGAGGCTTAATAACATGCTCCTAAATAATCAATGGATCAATGACCAAATAAAAACAGAGATCAAGCAATATATGGAGACAAATGACAACAATAATTCAACACCACAAAATCTGTGGGATGCAGTGAAGGCAGTGCTAAGAGAGAAATATATTGCAATACAGGCCTACCTCAGGAAAGAAGAACAATCCCAAATGAACAGTCTAAACTCACAATTAATGAAACTAGAAAAGGAAGAACAAATGAGTCCCAAAGTCAGTAGAAGGAGGGACATAATAAAGATGAAAGCAGAAATAAATAAAATTGAGAAGAATAAAACAATAGAAAGAATCAATGAAAGCAGGAGCTGGTTCTTTGAGAAAATAAAATAGATAAAGCCCTAGCTGGACTTATCAAGAAAAAAAGAGACTCTACATACATAAACAGAATCAGAAATGAGAGAGAAAAAATCACTATGGACGCCAGAGAAATACAAAGAAGTATGAGAGAATACTATGAAAAATTATATGCTAACAAACTGGATAACCTAGAAGAAATGGACAACTTTCTAGAAAAATACAACCTTCCAAGGCTGACCCAGGAAGCAACAGAAAATCTGAATAGACCAATTACCAGCAAAGAAATTGAATTGGTAATCAAACAACTACCTAAGCACAAAACTCCCGAACAAGATAGTTTTACTGATGAATTTTATCAAACATTTACTGAAGACCTAATACCCATCCTCATTAAAGTTTTCCAAGAACTAGAAGAGAAAGAAATACTCCCAAACTCATTCTACGAGGCCAACATCACTCTAATACCAAAACCAGGCAAAGACACCACCAAAAAAGGAAATTACAGACCAATATCCTTGATGAACATAGATGCAAAAATACTCAACAAAATATTAGCAACCTGAATTCAAAAGTACATCAAAATGATCATCCATCATGATCAAGTGGGATTCATCCCAGGGATGCAAGGATGGTACAACATTCGAAAATCCATCAACATCATCCACCACATCAACAAAAAGGACAAAAACCACATGATCATCTCCATAGATGCTGAGAAAGTATTTGACAAAATTCAACATGCATTCATGATAAAAACTCTCAACAAAATGCATAGAGAGGGCAAGTACCTCAACATAATAAAGGCCATATAGGACAAACCCACAGCCAGCATTATACTTAACAGCAAGAAGCTGAAAGCTTTTCCTTTAAGATCAGGAACAAGACAAGGATGCCCACTCTCCCAGTTTTATCCAACATAGTTCTGGAGGTAGCCATGGCAATCAGACCACACAAAGAAATAAAAGGCATCCAGATTGGCAAGGAAGAAGTCAAACTGTCCCTGTTTGCAGATGACATGATACTGTACATAAAAAACCCTAAAGAATCCACTCCAAAACTACTAGATGTAATATCTGAATTCAGTAAAGCTGTGGGATACAAAATTAATACACAGAAATCTGTTGCTTTCCTATACACTAACAATGAACTAGCACCAAGAGAAATCAGAAAAACAATTCCATTCACAATTGCATCCAAATGAATAAAATACCTAGGAGTAAACCTAACCAAGGAAGTGAAAGACCTATACCCTGAAAACTACAAGACACTCTTAAGATAAATTAAAGAGGACACTAATAAATGGAAATTCATCCCATTCTCTTGGCTAGGAAGAATTAATATAGTCAAAATGGCCATTCTGCCTAAAGCAATCTACAGATTCAATGAAATCCCTATCAAAATACCAACAGCATTCTTCAATGAACTAGAGCAAATAGTTCTAAAATTCATATGGAACCACAAAAGGCCCAGAATAGCCAAAGCAATCCTGAGTAGGAAGAATAAAGCAGGGGGAATTACGCTCCCTGACTTCAAGCTCTACTACAAAGCCACAGTATCAAGACAATTTGGTACTGGCACAAGAACAGACCCATAGCCCAGTGGAAAAGAATAGACAGCCCAGATATAAACCCAAGCACATATGGTCAATTAATATACAATAAAGGAGCCATGGTTATACAATGGGGAAATGACAGCTTCTTCAACAGCTGGTGTTGGCAAAACCGAACAGCTACATGTAAGAGAATTAAATGGATTACTGTCTAACCCCATACACAAAAGTAAACTCAAAATGGATCAAAGACCTGAATATAAGACATGAAACCATAAAACTCTTAGAAAAAAAACATAGGCAAAAATCTGTTGGACATAAACATGAGCAACTTCTTCATGAACATATCTCCCCGGGCAAGGGAAATAAAAGCAAAAATGAACAAGTGGGACTGTATCAAACTAAAAAGCTTCTGTACAGCAAAGGATACCATCAGTAGAACAAAAAGACACCCTACAGTATGGGAGAATATATTCATAAATGACATATCCAATAAGGGGTTGACATCCAAACTACATAAAGAACTCACACACCTCAACAAACAAAAAGCAAACAGGCCAATTAAAAAATGGGCAGAGGAGCTAAACAGACACTTCTCCAAACAAGAAATTCAGAATGCCAACAGGCACATGGAGATGCTCCTCATCACCAGTCATCAGAGAAATGCAAATTAAAACCACAATGAGATATCACCTCACACCAGTTAGGATGGCCAACATCCAAAACACAAACAACAACAAATGTTGGCGAGGATGTGGAGAAAAGGGAACCCTCCTACACTGCTGGTGGGAATGTAAATTAGTACAACCATTGTGGAAAGCAGTATGGAGGTTCCTCAAAACACTCAAAATAGAAATACCATTTGACCCAGGGATTCCACTCCTAGGAATTTACCCTAAAAATGCAGCAGCCCAGTTTGAAAAAGACATACCCCTATGTTTATCGCAGCACTATTTACAATAGCCAATAAGTGGAAGCAACCTAAGTGTCCATCAGTAGATGAATAGATAAAGAAGAAGTGGTACATATACACAATGGAATATTATTCAGCCATAAGAAGAAAACAAATCCTACCATTTGCAACAACATGGATGGAACTAGAGGGTATTATGCTCAGTGAAATAAGCCAGGTGGAGAAAGACAAGTATCAAGTGATTTCACTCATCTGTGCAGTATAAGAACAAAGAAAAAAACTCAAGGAATAAAACAGCAGCAGACTCACAGAACCCAAGAATGGACTAATAGTTACAAAAGGGAAAGGCACTGGGGTAGAGGGGTGGGAAGGGAAGGATAAGGGGGGAAAAGGGCTATTACAATTAGCACACATAATGTACTGGGGGCGGGGGTGGGGGTGGGGTGGGGGGATACGAGGAAGGCAGTATAACACAGAGAAGACAAGTAGTGACTCTATAACATCCTACTACGCTGATGGACAGTGACTGCAATGGGGTATGTGGTTGGGACTTGATAATAGGGGGAGTCTAGTAACCATAATGTTGCTCATGTAATTGTATATTAATAATAGCAAAAAAAAATGTACCTAAAAAAATAATAACTTAAGAGTTCCCATATACCTTACCCACTCCGCAAGTTTCTCCTATAACCTGAACATCTTTTACTAGTTTGGTACATTTGTTACAAATGATGTACTAATACTGATAGACACATTATTATTAAATAAAATCCATAGTTTACCTGAGTGCCTTCTTAGCTCAGTAGGCAGTGCATCAGTCTCATCTATAGTTTACAGATTCATTCTTCACAAAACTGCTATGAGTTTTATGGGCTTTAACAGATGCGTATCTTATACCTACTATTACAGTTATCACACAGAATAGTATCACTGCCCTAAAAATGCCCTGTGCTCCACCTGTTCACCCTCCTGCCCACATTTTTTTTTTTACTGACTATAGTTTTGCCTTGTCTAGAACATCATATAGTTGGTACCATACCATACTGTAGTCTTTTCAGAGAGGCTTCTTTCACTTAATAATATGCAACTAAGGTTCATTCATGTCCCTTCATGACTTATAGCTTGCTTCTTTCTATCAATGAATAATATCCCACTGTCTGGATGTACCACAGTTTGTTTATCCAATTCACCTACTGAAGAACATCTTGGTTGCTTCCAAGTTTTGGCAATTATGAATAAAGCTGCTATAAACATTTGTGGGCAGGTTTCTCTGTGGACATAAGTTTCTAACTAATTTGGGTAAACACCTAGGAGTGCGACTGCTGGATCACGTCCTATGGTAAGTCTGTGTTTAGCTTTCTTAGAAACTACCGGATCATGTTTCCAAGTGACTGTCTCATTTTGCATTCCCACCAGCAATGCATGAGAGTTCCTGTTGCTCCACATCCTTACCAGCATCTGGTGTCATTGCTTTGGATTTTAGTCATTCTAATAGGTATGTGCAAATATCTCATTATTTTAATTTGTAATTCCCTAAAGACATAAGATGTTGAGCATCTCTTCATATATGCTTATTTGCACCTGTATGTCTTCTTTGGCAAGGTGAGTGTTCAGTTTTTAACTGGGTTCTTTGTTTACTTATTAATAGAGTTTTAAGAGTCCTTTATTTTAGATACTGGTTCTTTATCTGATACATGTTTTGCAAATATTTTCTCCTAGTCTGTGGCTTGGCTTTTCATTCTCTTAGTTGTGTCTTTTGCAGAACAGAATTTTTTAACCTAAATGAAGTCCAACTTAGGAATTTTTTTTCATGGATTATGCTTCTGGTGTTTTATCTAAATAGTCATTGCCAAACCCAAGGTCACCTAGATTTTCTCCTGTGTTGTCTTCTATAAATTTTATAGCTTTTTATTTTACATTTAGATCTATGATCTATTTTGAGTAAATGTTTGTGAAAGGTGTCAGGTCTGTGTCTAGATTCAGTCTTTTGTATGTGGATGTCTAGTTGTTCCAGCATGAGATCTGGATTTTTGTGTGGAATGTCCTGATTTTAAAGGTTGCTTCAGTATCGTTTTGGTGGGAGTGATGCAGAAGGAACTTAAATGTTCCTCTCCTGCCACATATGTCTGTAGGCTGTTCTTCCCCCAGCCTGGATCATCTCTGCTATTCTAATTACCCTTACTGGAATGTTCTTCATCCATCCACATAGTATATTTTGTCTCTCTACCTTTCCCAATGCTCTGACTGGTAAGTATACCCAACAGATATTCAGTTAATGGTTGTTGAAATCTAAATGCAATTATGAGCATTAAGTCCCATTTAGCACTGCCACATATCACCATCTTTCCTCCTCAGCCAGACTGTAAACTCCTGGGGAGGCCAGGAACCCTCTTTTTCTCATTTACTCCAAGTTTCTTAGCATAAATTTGGGCAAAAAATAGGGCAGCAAAACTTGCTGACAATTTTTAACTCTTTTGGTCCTATCTTACCAAGTGTCCTTTGATCTGCAGGAGAGACGGCTACCTTAGGAGGTCTAGCTGAGGACCTGCTGAAAGGTTAAACCCTGTGCTTAGAATGGTGGCATTTCTAATTTTGGTGCCTAATTTAACTTTATGCCCATACAAGCAAGAGGGCCCTGACCTCCTTGGAGAATTAGGAAAGATTCACCAATGAGACAGCAAAATGTGGTCTCTGAAGCACCAAAGGTTGCCGAATCAAAACCGTGTTTCTTGCATTATGACTGTTATAGGGTCATGATGATCATTCCAGTCATTATGAAAATAATGAAAAACAAATGAATGAAATAAAAAGAACTGACAGTTTCCTGGTGGCTGTTCCCCACCCTGTGTCTAAAGGATTGTCAAGCTAATGGCAATCCCCCACCCCGACTTTGGTTTCTGTCTTCATCTGTGTCATTCAGCGTCCCCAGTGAAGGACCTCTGCGCACGTCCAAGTGAACAGCGATGGAGGGAATGGAAGAGAGCAGAGCTGAGGCTGTGGCCTGGGCTGGTTGGGACCGAGCCTCATCACCAAGACCTCTCAGAATCACTTTACCCAGGGGAAGTGACGTGGCTTCTGTTTGCCAGGCCTACCCAGCTTGTGACTGTGGTCCCCACAGGCAGACCCAAGGCAGAAAAATCCACAGAGGCACAAAGTCGGGAACACCACCCCACTGGCCTGGGTTTCAGAAAGAGCCGGGGAACCTGCTACAGGCTGAGGGAGCCTTCAGTGTGGCCCGCATTCAGGTGGGGCAAACTCTGGTGTCAGCATGGTTTCCACCTCCAGAACAGCCTTCCTGGAGCTCAAAACTCACAGGTATCAGACATTCACTCAGCGTGGAAGGTCAGTAGTTTGTTGGGAATGCACCCATACCCCGACCTCCAACCCTTCTCCAAAGGCAAACAGGAGAAACTGTGCCTGGCAGCACCATCCACCCCTGGGAAGGCCCCCCAAATCTTCAGCAGGCAGGGAACAATCCCTGCAGGTGGCATCAAGTGGGCAGAGTGGCCCCCAGTGTTTTTTTTATGTGCAACAAATCATGTCTGGGTAACTGAAAAATAAAAAATCCCAAGCCCCTCCTCCAGTATATGTTTAAAACACATACTCCCCTTCTCTGCGTAGCTGCCGAGGCAGCCTCTGTGGACACAATGCACTCTAGTGACTCAGGAGCCCCCAGCAACAGGCCGCTGAAAACAAGGACTGGAGACCACTACTCCGTGCTGCCAGCTGACATCAGGGGATGCTAAGCCACCTGGGCTGGAAATTCAAACTTGCTCATGCTGAGCAATAAATAACTCCAGCAACTGAAAGGTTCAGAGGTTTAAACAAAATGGAAAAAACTGGAACTAGAATGTCCTTAAGGTCTAGGAGTGCCTGAGAAAGCCATATAACAAGGGAGGGAGGCTCCACTGGCAACACGGGCCCTGCAGAGCCAGAAGAGACTCGCTGCCCACGAGCTGAACAAGCTCAACTGCCGTGAGCTCTTACGGCCCTGGTCTACTTCTCGGTGAACAGACACATCATCTACCAAACTGCAGGGAAGCGATTCAACTTTCTGATTATCAAGGTAGGATTTAAAGTTGCCAACACTAAAAAGAGGCCTGTCTTTCTCATGTACTATTTCATCTTACACTGTTGTGGCATTTTCAGTAAAAGTACCTCTAAAGTCCATTTCAGAGTCATTTTTCCTCTCAAGCCTTAATATTCCTTGGCCCCTTCTAAGGCAAAATTGTTGGGCTCATTCTGCAGATCTTTAAGCACCTTGAAGAGACAGGATGGCAGGGTGTGATCCTGCAACCAGGATCTGCAGAGGGGCACGCAAAAATTCTGACATCCTGGTGTCTCATCAGGTGAAACAGCTGCCCTGAAGGCAATCTGTGGCTAAACCTCAAACTGAGTCCACCAGAGAATGGAAAAATCAACCCTGCTTTTCCCGTGTCTTATACAACTGTAGCCTGGGAGTTTGGTTGTTCTGGTCATGGCTTCACATTCTTTCTGCAAACGCTCCAGTTGACAAGATTTATGGGGTGGTCTGAAGAAGTATGCTAAGCAATGTGGGACAAAACCATAAGACAGAACTTTCTGGCCCTAGCAGAATAGATCTAGCTTCCATGGAGGATTGGACAAGAAACCCCAAAATTGTCTGTTTTGGCTATGGGTGCTCAATCTCCAGGAATGAAGCAACACATGTTCTTCTCTCTCATAACGTCTGACATGTGATCACAAGCATGCTGACGTTTGAGGATCTGAAGTCTCCAAGGGCTATTGGGGGCTCTTCTTTCATAAGTGGACACAGAGGTAGCACTGAACATTCTCAACACAGGGAGAAAGGAAACTGAGACAACACAAATGAGTCAAACAGACTTGGCTACTGGTCTTCTGAGCTACTACAGTACCTGGGTGTCTGTAAAATTAAAAGAAATTGCTTTTCATGCCCAGCAGCCAGCACAGGCAACAGCCATCACCAAAGCCATCTCAGCAGGATGGTAAATCAAAGATCACCAAGGCCAAGAAGCAGTACATTAAGAATAACAATTCCCCTTTGAGATGATGATGCTTAAAAAACCCGTAACAAGTGAGCCAAGCTCCAAGTTTAGGGAGAAGGTTTAAATCACATTCATGGGACAAAGCTCAAAATCAGATGGGAGACCAGATTCTGGGCAGAATGGCTAGCTGAGGGCCTACTGTGGCGGGCCGCTGGACAGCATACTTACAGTGAGTTGGGCCGCGTGGGTTTGAGCACATCCAGGTCTGGGTCGCTGGAGTTCATGTTGGGCTGTAAGCTGCTGCTGGAATTAAGGATGCTGTTTGTATTTGATGAGACGACAGATTCCAAACTGGAGTTGATGATGCTGTTTCTTTGTTCCTCTGGGGAGAAAAAGGCCACAAGCTCATATTAATATTATTTCACAGGATAGCCTGTTCCTACCTGTACTAAAATTTATAAATAATGAGATTGGATTGAGATCTCTGGTTACAATGGGGCAAAGAAAAGGAGACGGGAAAAGGTAAGAATTACAACTGGGAAAGGAAGAGTGAAAGGGGAACAGGTGACTTGAAACTTTACAGCAAAACCCTCTCCTCAGCTTCAGAGGACGTACTTCCCCTTTAAAATGACCAGCCTATTTCCTAAGCGTGGTCCTACTACTACACCACAGATTGTCTCTTCTTTTGACTGCCAGATGGTTAAAACATACAGTAGCCTTCATAGACCCCTTGCATTCAACCAGATCCTCTTGGTTTTGAATTTACCTTTGATTTTAAACAATTCACCTTTTATTCTAAAACTCCTACCCCCAATATTGTCTTAATTGCCCAGGCCTTGACCGATCTCCAATTCTATAGCCCCTTACCCCAGAATAGCTGCTATTTGGCTATCAACTTCCTTATGACTCTTCAGTTTGAATTCCCAGACATACCCTTCTGAGTTGTCTCTAACTGCATGTATTTGATGTTTAGTTTCAAGTTAGTTCTTTCACAACAGATCTGTAAGGGCTACAGAACAGTCTGCCTATAAAAAACTGAGTCTACAGTCCAAGCAGTCATATTAATGCTTGAAGAGATTACTCGGCCAGGAGGAAGAAAACCTAAGTTCTTTTCAAGACTCCACCCGAGTGACTGGCCTTGAGCAATTTTCACTCACTTTCTGTTTCATGGTTAATGCATCCATAAAATGAGTAGAATGACAGCTGCCTTGCACAGCTTGAGGGGCTGTCCTGAGGATCAAGTGGGATCATATGTAAGAATGCTTTCTATAAATTTCAGAACATTGCTCAAAGGAAAAAACTTTGTTTCTTCCCATTTTTAAAAACTTGGAACCATACGCTGAAGAAAACATTTTGGGGATGATTTAGCTAAATGGTACAGGCACTACTGCTAGAGCCAAATATTAAGACTTGGAACGTCACTCTTCTTCCCCATTCATAACAGACATACTGTATTGAAATCAACTGATGTTTTAGACAATCAATTAACTTATCAGAAAATATCCTGTCTGGGTTAATCCTCACTGGACCTTTTTGAAATGAGCCAGAGGTATACCATTTCCCTAAAAAGACAGCCTACGCTCAATAACATGGTAGCTTGGTAGAGGTCGACATTTGAACTCAGGCATTTTAGTCAATAAAGGGGGTGATGTCATGATCAAAAAATACTTTTCCCTTTGAACTAGTCATGTGTGGAAAAATACATTATGCTTATGAAACGATGTTAAAGTAATCTTCACACTAAATGCACACATACAGCACCCCCACTCACCCCTAAAAAAACCCCTCATATCTTGGGGCATTCTCAATGCCACGTTTAAAGCTCTATAGAAGAGTTAAAAACAGTATGAGGCTATTGGGAGATTCCTGAACTCTAAGTAGATTTTTTAAAAGATTATCATGTTGATTCCTGAGATTTATAACTATTCGTATTTCAAGAGCTCAAGTTCCAAACAGAAACAACAACAAAGAAAGAAAAACCAAAAGAGTTACACTGAGCCAAGACGTAGGAGGACTAACAGGGCCTACAAATGGGAACTTGCTACAGGAAAGAAAAACAACTCTAACATTACATAATTAAGGGGATCACTGAGGGAATGGATATGGCACTTATCAGTATGAATCAGCATAAGGAAAATTTTCCTTTGCACAAAATACTCATATCAAAATTCCTAAAAGACTGTGAGAAGTCCAAGACCACCATATAAAACAGGGAAGCAAAGATAACACTTCCTTAGGGTTCAGTGGAGACATTTTCTGCTTCATATGGAAGGTGAGATGAGTAGTTTTATTAACTTTAGTTTGAAGTTAAGTTGTATGACATAATTCTCTGAACTCATAGGAAGTAGAAGAATACACCTATAGCTCCTATTTCTCTTGTGATTATATTTATTTGTCTGTGAGACAGCTATGATTCTATAATGAAAAACAATACGGTGCTACAAGTATTATTAGTTTTTCTAAAATATTACCAGGACTGGGCTAAAACGTTTAAGGATGTATCTACTGTTACAATATTATAGAGTGAGTTTCTCCCCACGAGCTAACAAGGAAGGCTATATAGCACATGGAACATGTTTTTCAGAAAGGAACTCACAAGGGAATGAAGATGGGGAAAGAAAATGAGAAGTCAACCCTCCCTGAACTAGCAAAGTCAATTCAATCAAACAGGTAGCTATACCCAAATGGAGCTTGAGGATTTTAGTATTTCATTTACTGGAGAACATTAGAATTCTTCTTTAAGAAACAAATGCAACCGATAGCTGAGGATTAAAGATGGCAGCGTGAGAGGTGAGACAGAAACCTCCTCTCAAAATCACATATAATATGAAAATATAGCAAATACATCTAATCCTAAAAAAGCAACAGGAAAGAAGGCTGCAGCAGACTGCCTACACCTTGGGAAAATAGCAGACCTCAAGGAAAAGGGTAAAGTACTAAAGCCATAACGTGGAATGACCCAAGCTCTCCCTCAGCCCCAGCTCACTGGTCAGAGGAAGAGAAACGGAGCAGGGAGGGGGTGGAGGCCTAGGATTGCTGAACACCCAGCCCTGGAGATCTGCTCTGGGAGCATGAACTTACATTACATGGTGCTCTGGAGATTAGTGGGGTTGGAAAGCTAAAACAGGTGCAATACTTGGAGAGACTGAGATTCCAGCTGATGGTGGAAAACACGTATCCACAACCGGATGCTCTGAGACAAAAGAAAGGCGGGCACTCTGAGAGACTTGCTAACAGCAAGAGGGCTGCTAAAGGGCAAGGACTGCACAGAGCTTGATGCTCAGGAGAAAGGACAGGTGGACAAAATTGTCCAGAAGCACTCTGCCCAGCAGGCTGGAAACTCTCAGGAGCTTGAGGCGCTCCATCCCCCAGGCTAGCTATGCAGTTCTGAAGCCCCCCACTGTGATACAGAGCCTGCCGCACCTTCCCCCTGGCCGGCACTGGCTCACAAACCAGCTGCCATCGTTATTGGGCCAGGCCAGCCAGAGGGCAGGCCTGCCTACAGCAGCTACAAATGCAAAGTATAGAGGCTTCTCCCTGCACACTCGGCCCACTGGCCCTGGTAGTGGAGACAGACAATACAGCCAGGAAGCAGGAAAGATCTCTTTCCTCCAGACAGGCACCAGCACCACTCTTCTGCAACCTCCACCATCGCTCCAGGGGCTGAGCAGCTCCAGAGTAGAGCCTCTGGGCACTAGAGGGTGCCACCTACAATTATGAAACAAAAAAGGAACGTAGTTCAACCCAAAATCCCACAAACACCGGAGAGAGGGCCAAGTGAAACTGAAATCATCAATCTTCCTGAAAGAGATTTCAAAATAGAAATCATAAACATGCTCACGGAGCTATAGAAAAACATTCAAGAACTCAGGGAGGAATTCAAGAATGAGATACAAACATTGAAGAATACAGTATCTGAAATGAAAGATACAATGGAGGGATTTAAAGGCAGTCAGATGAAGTAGAGGAGGCAATAAATGAAACAAATTACAGAACAGGAATACAAAGAAGCTGAGGATCTCTAGGAATTAAAGAATTTTGAGAGAACTGTGTGACCAATCCAAACGGAATAATATTCATATTATAAGGGCACCACAAGAGGAGAGAGAGAAAAAGGGATAGAAAGTGTCTTTGAGGAGGTAATTGCTGAGAACTTTCCCAGGCTGGGAAAGGAGATAGTCTCTCAGATCACGGAGGTGCACATATCTCCCAACACAAGGGACCCAAGGAAGACAACACCAAGACATATTATAATTAAAATGGCAAAGATCAAGGATAAGGACAGAGTATTAAAAGCAGCCAGAAAGAGAAAAAAGATCACATACAAAGGAAAACCCATCAGCCTATTGTTAAGACTTCTCAACAGAAACCTTTCAGGCCAGAAGGGAGAGACATGATATATTTAATGCAATGAAGCATAAGGGCCTCAAACCAAAAATAATCTACCTGGCAAGATTATCATTTAACTTTGAGGGAGGGATTAAACAATTTCCAAATAAGAAAAAGCTGAAAGAATTTACCTCCCACAAACCATCTCTACAGTGTATTTTAGAGGGACTGCTACAGACGGAAGTGTTCCTAAGGCTAAACAGCTGTCACCAGAGGAAATTAAACCATATTAAAGACAGTGGACCAATTAATTACTAAACAGATGCAAAATCAAATCAAATCAACTACCCGCAAAGTCACTCAAGGTACAAAGAGTACAGAATATGATATCTAATATATAAAGAAAGGAGGAGGAAAAAAAAAAAGGAACCTTGAGATTTTGTTTGCAACAGCATACTAAGTGAGTTAAGATAGACTATTAGATAGTAAGGAAGTTACCCTTGAACCTTTGGTAACCACGAACCTAAACACTGCAATGGAAATAAGTACATAACTATTGATAATCACCCTAAATGTAAATGGTCTGAATGCACCAATCAAAAGACACAGAGTCATTATAAATTTATATATGCACCCAACACAGGAGCGCCAGCATATGTGAAACAAATACTAACAGAATTAAAGGAGGAAATAGACAGCAATGCATTCATTTTAGGAGACATCAACACACCACTCACTCCAAAGGACAGATCAACCAGACAGAGAATAAGTAAAGACACAGAGGCACTGAACAACACACTAGAACAGATGGACCTAACAGACATCTACAGAACTCTACACCCAAAAGCAACAGGATACACATTCTTCTCAAGTGCACATGGAACATTTTCCAGAATAGACCACATACTAGGCCACAAAAAGAACCTCAGTAATTTCAAAAATATTGAAATCCTACCAACCAACTTCTCAGATCACCAAGGTATAAAACTAGAAATAAATTTTAGAAAGAAATCAAAAAGGCTCACAAATACATGGAGACTTAACAACACTCTCCTAATTAATCAATGGGTTAACGACCAAATCAAAACAGAAATCAAAGAATATATGGAGACTAATGACAACAACAACACAAAGCCACAACTTCTGTGGGACGCAGCAAAGGCAGTTCTAAGAGGAAAGTATATTGCAATCCAGGCCTATTTAAAGAAGGAAGAACATTCCCAAATGAATAGTCTAAAGACACAATTACTGAAATTGGAAAAAGAAGAACAAATGAGGCTCAAAGTCACCAGAAGGAGGGACATAATGAACATCAGAGAAGAAATAAATAAAATTTAGAAGAATAAAACAAAAGAAAAAATCAGTAAAACCAACAGCTGGTTCTATGAAAAAATAAACAAAATAGATAAACCCCTAGCCAGACTCATTAAGAGGAAAAGAGAATCTACATACATAAACACAATCAGAAATGAGAAAGGAAAAATAACAACGGACCCCACAGAAATACAAAGAATTATAAGAGAATATTATGAGAATCTATATACTAACAAGCTGGAAAACATAGAAGAAATGGACTTCTTAGAAAAATACAACCTTCCAAGACTGACCAAGCAAGAAACAGAAAAACTAAACACACCAATCACCAGCAAAGAAATTGAATTGGTAATCAAAAAACTACCCAAGAACAAAACCCCCGGACCAGATGGATTCACCTCTGAATTCTACCAGACATATAGAGAAGAAATAACACCCATTCTCCTTAACGTTTTCCAAAAAATAGAAGAGGAAGGAATACTTCCAAACTCATTCTATGAAGCAAGTATCACTCTAATACCAAAAACGGGCAAAGGCCTCACCAAAAAAAAAAAATTACAGACCAATATCCCTGATGAACGTAGATGCAAAAATACTCAACAAAATATTAGCAAACCGAATCCAAAAATACATCAAGAGGATCATACACCATGATCAAGTGGGATTCATCACAGGGATGCAAGGATGGTACAACATTCGAAAATCCATCAATATCATCCACCACATCAACAAAAAGAAGAACAAAAACCACATGATCATCTCCATAGATGCTGAAAAAGCATTTGACAAAATTCAGCATCCATTCCTGATTAAAACTCTCAACAAAATGGGTATAGAGGGCAAGTACCTCAACATCATAAAGGCTATATATGACAAACCCACAGCTAACATCATACTTAACGGCGAGACGCTGAAAGCTTTTCATCTAAGATCGGGAACAAGAAAGGGATGCCCACTCTCTCCACTGTTATTCAACATAGTACTGGAGGTCCTAGCCACAGCAATCAGACAAAACAAAGACATACAAGGCATCCAGATTGGTAAAGAAGAAGTCAAATTGTCACTATTTGCAGATGACATGATACTGTACATAAAAAACCCTAAAGACTCCACTCCAAAACTACTAGAACTAATATCTGAATTCAGCAAAGTTGCAGGATACAAAATTAACACACAGAAATCTGTTGCTTTCCTATACACTAATGATGAACTAACAGAAAGAGAAATCAGAAAAACAATTCCATTCACAATTGCATCAAAAAGAATAAAATACCTAGGAATAAACCTAACGAAAGGAAGTGAAAGACCTGTACTCTGAAAACTACAAGACACTCCTAAGAGAAATTAAAGAGGACACTAACAAATGGAAATGCATCCCATGCTCTTGGCTAGGAAGAATCAATATTGTCAAAATGGCTATACTACCTAAAGCAATCTACAGATTCAATGCAATCCCTATCAAACTACCAACAGCTTTCTTCAATGAACTGGAACAAATAATTCTAAAATTCATATGGAACCACAAAAGACCCCGAATAGCCAAAGCAATCCTGAGAAGGAGGAATAAAACAGGGGGAATTACACTCCCTGACTTCAAGCTCTACCACAAAGCCACAGTAATCAAGACAATTTGGTATTGGCACAAAAACAGACCCACAGACCAGTGGAACAGAATAGAAAATCCAAACATTAACCCAAACATATACAGTCAATTAATATTTGATAAAGCAGACTTGGATATACAATGGGGAGATGACAGCCTCTTCAGCAGCTGGTGTTGGAAAAAGTGGACAGCTACATGTAAGAGATGAAACTGGACTGCTGTCTAACCCCATACACAAAGGTAAACTCAAGGTGGATCAAAGACCTGAATGTAAGTCATGAAACCATAAAACTCTTAGAAAAAAATATAGGCAAAAATCTCTTGGACATAAACATGAGCGACTTCTTCATGAACATATCTCCCCGGGCAAGGGAAACAAAAGCAAAAATGAACAAGTGGGACTGTATCAAGCAGAAAAGCTTCTGTACAGCAAAGGATACCATCGGTAGAACAAAAAGACATCCTACAGTATGGGAGAATATATTCATAAAAAATGTATCTGATAAGGGCTTGACATCCAAAATATATAAAGAACTCACGCACCTTAACAAACAAAAAGCAAATAATCCAATTAAGAAATAGGCAGAGGACATGAATAGACACTTCTCCAAAGAAGAAATTCAGATGGCCAACAGGCACATGAAAAGATGCTCCACATCACTAATCATCAGAGAAATGCAGATTAAAACCACAATGAGATATCACCTCACACCAGTGAGGATGGCCAACATCAAAACACAAACAACAACAAATGTTGGCGAGGATGTGGAGAAAAGGGAACCCTCCTACACTGCTGGTGGGACTGCAAATTAGTTCAACCATTGTGGAAAGCAGTATGGAGGTTCCTCAAAAAACTCAAAATAGAAATACCATTTGACCCAGGAATTCCACTCCTAGGAATTTACCCTAAGAATGCAGCAGCCCAGTTTGAAAAGACAGATGCACCCCTATGTTTATTGCAGCACTATTTACAATAGCCAAGAAATGGAAGCAACCTAAGTGTCCATCAGGAGATGAATGGATAAAGAAGATGTGGTACATATACACAATGGAATATTATTCAGCCATAAGAAGAAAACAAATCCTACCATTGCAACAACATGGATGGAGCTAGAGGGTATTATGCTCAGTGAAATAAGCCAAGCCGAAAAAGACAAGTATCAAATGATTTCACTCATATGTGGAGTATAAGAACAAAGAAAAAATACTGAAGGAACAAAACAGCAGCAGACTCACAGAACCCAGTAACAGACTAATAGTTACCAAAGGGAAAGGGACTGAGGAGGATGGGTGGGAAGGGAGGAGTAAGAGGGAAAAAGGGGCATTACAATTAGCAGATGTAATGTTGGGGGTGCATGGGGAGGGCTGTACAACTCAGAGAAGACAAGTAGTGATTCTATAGGATCTCACTACGCTGATGGACAGTGACTGTAATGGGGTTGGTGGGGGGGGGGACCTGATGAAGGGGGTAGTTTAATAACCATAATATTGCACATGTAATTGTAGAATAATGATACCAAAATAAATTATTTAAAAAAAAGACACAGAGTCACTGAATGGATAAAAAACCACGACCCATTAATATGCTGCCTTCAAGAGACTCACTTCAAATGCAAAGGCATACACAGACTGAAAGTGAAGGGATGGAAAAAAGATATTTCATGCAACTAATAGGGAGAAAAAAGCAGGAGTTGCAGTACTTGTATAAGACAAAATAGACTTCAAAACAAAGAAAGTAACAAGAGATAAAGAAAGACATTACATAATGACAAAGGGGTCAGTCCAACAAGAGGATATAACCATTATAAATATCTATGCACCCAATACACGAGCACCTACATATGTGAAACAAATACTAACAGAATTAAAGGGGGAAATAGAATGCAATGCATTCATTCTAGGAGACTTCAACACACCACTCACTCCAAAGGACAGCTCAACCAGAGAGAAAATAAGTAAGGAGAAAAAGGCACTGAACAACATATTAGAACAGTTGGACCTAACAGACATCTACAGAACTCTCCACTCAAAAGCAGCAGGATACACATTCTTCTCAAGTGCACAGGGAACATTTTCAAGAATAGATCATATACTAGGCCACAAAAAAGAAGTTCAGTAAATTCAAAAAGATTGAAGTTGTACCAACCAACTTCTCAGATCACAAAGGTATGAAACTAGAAATAAATTATGCAAAGAAAACAAAAAAGCCCACAAACACATGGAGGCTTCACAAAATGCTCCTAAATAATTAATGGTTCAGTGACCAAGTAAAAACAGATTAAGCAATATATGGAGACAAATGACAACAATCACTCAACAGAGCAAAATCTGTGCGATGCAGCGAAGCTCATACTAAGAGGGAAGTATACTGCAATACAGGGCCACCTCAGGAATGAAGAGCAATCCCATATGAACAGTCTAAACTCACAATTAATGAAACTAGAAGAAGAACAACAAATGAGGCCCAAAGTCAGTAGAAGTAGGGAAATAAAGATTAGAACAGAAATAAATAAAATCAAGAAGAATAAAACAATAGAAAGGATCAATGAAAGCAGGAGTTGGTTTTTCGAGAAAATAAACACCAAAGATAAAACCCTAGCCAGACTTATCAAGAAAAAAAGAGAGTCTACACATGTAAACAGAATCAGAAATGAGAAAGGAAGAATCACTACAGACACCACAGAAATACAAAGAATTATGAGAGAATACTATGAAAAATTATATGGTAACAAACGGCATAACCTAGAAGAAACGGACAACTTTCTAGAAAAATACAACCTTCCAAGGCTGACTCAGGAACAAACAGAAAATCTGAACAGACCAATTACCAGCAATGAAATTGAACTGGTAATCAAACAACTACCTAAGAATGAAACGCCTGGAACAGATGGCTTCACTGCTGAATTTTATCAAACATTTAGTGAAGACCTAATACCCATCCTCCTTAAAGTTTTCCAAGAAGTAGAAGAGACAGGAATACTTCCAAACTCATTCTATGAGGCCAGCATCACTCTAATACCAAAACCAGGTAAAGGCACCACAAAAAAAGGAAATTACAGACCAATATCCCTGATGAACATAGATGCAAAAATACTCAACAAAATATTATCAAACCAAATTAAAAATACATCAAAATGATCATCCATTATGATCAAGTAAGATTTATTCCAGGGATGCAAGGATGGCACAATATTCAAAAATCCATCAACATCGTACACCACATCAACAAAAAGAAGGACAAAAACCACATGATTATCTCCATAGATGCTGAAAAAGCATTATTCAAAGCTCAACATCCATTCATGATAAAAACCCTCAACAAAATGGGCATAGAGGGCAAGTATCTCAACATAATAAAGGCCATATATGACAAACCCACAGCCAGCATCATACTTAACAGTGAGAAGTTTAAGCTTTTCCTTTAAGATCAGGAACAAGACAAGGATGCCCACTCTCCCCAATTTTATTCAACATAGTTATGGAGGTCCTAGCCAAGGCAATCAGACAACACAAAGAAA
The DNA here is from genome assembly GCA_032199065.1 of Smutsia gigantea. Classification (NCBI taxonomy): domain Eukaryota; kingdom Metazoa; phylum Chordata; class Mammalia; order Pholidota; family Manidae; genus Smutsia; species Smutsia gigantea. The sequence goes on along the minus strand of JAVSCE010011772.1, from coordinate 68,728 downwards.
TAAAAGGCATCCAGATTGGTAAGGAAGAAGTTAAACTGTCACTGTTGTCAGATGACATGATATTGTACATAAAAAACCCTAAAGAATCCATTCTAAATCTACTAGTGAACTAATATCCCAATTCAGCAAAGTTGCAGGAAAGAAAATTAACATACAGAAATATGTTGCCTTCCTATACACTAACGATGAACTAGCAGAAAGAGAAATCAGGAAAACAATTCCATTCACAATTGCTTCAAAAAGAATAAAATACCTAGGAATAAACCTAACAAAGGAAGTTAAAGACCTATACCCTGAAACTATAAGACACTCATGAGAAAAATTAGATACCAATAAATGGATATATCCCGTGCTCATGGATAGGAAGAATTAATATTGTCAAAATGGCCATCCTGCCCAAAGCAATCTACAGATTCAATGCAATCTGTATTAAAATACCAACAGCATTCTCCAACGAACTAGAGCAAATAGTTCTAAACTTCATATGGAACCACAAAAGACCCCAAATAGCCAAAGCAATCCTGAGAGGGAAGGATAAAGCTGGGGGATTACACTCCCCTACTTGAAGCTGTACTATAAAGCCACAGTAATCAAGACAATTTGGAACTGGCACAAGAACAGACCCATAAATCAATGGAACAGAATAGGGAGCCCAGATATAAACCTAAGCAAATATGGTCAATTAATATATGATCAAGAAGCCATGGATATACAATGGGGAAATGACAGCCTCTTCAACAACTGGTGTCAGCAAACTGGACAGCTACATACAAGAGAATGAAACTGGATTATTGTCTAACCCCATAGATAAAAATAAACTCAAAATGGATCAAAGACTTGAATGTAAGTCATGAAACCACAAAACTCTTGGAAGAAAACATAGGCAAAAATCTCTTGAAAATAAACATGAGCAACTTTTTTTCTTGAAAATAAACATGAGCCACTTTTTTCTGAACGCATCTCCTCGGGTATGGGAAACAAAAGTAAAAACGAACAAATGGGACTACATCAAGCTAAAAAGCTTCTGTACAACAAAGGACACCATCAGCAGAACAAAAAGGCATCCTACAGTATGGGAGAATATATTTGTAAATGACATATACGACAAGGGGTTAACATCCGAAATATATAAAGAACTCACACGCCTCAACACCCAAAGAGCAAATAACCCGAGAAAAATGGGTAGAGGATATGAACAGACAATTCTCTAAAGAAGTTCTGATGGCCAACAGGCACATAAATAGATGTTCCACTTCACTAATTATGAGGGAATTGCAAATTAAAACCACAATGAGATATCACCTCACACCAGTTAGGATGGCCAATATTGAAAAGACTAGGAACAACAAACGGTGGTGAGTATGTGGAGAAAGGGGAACCCTCCTACACTGCTGAAGGGAATGTAAATTAGTTCAACCATTGCCGAAAGCAATATGGAGGTTCCTCAAAAAACTCAAAATAGAAATACCATTTAACCTGGAATTCCACTCCTAGGAATTTACCCAAAGAGTACAAGTTCTCAGATTCAAAAGGACATATGCATCCCTATGTTTATTGCAGCACTGTTTACAATAGCCAAGAAATGGAAACAACCTAAGTGTCCATCAGTAGATGAATAGATAAAGAAGAGGTGGTACATATACACAATGGAATACTATTCAGCCATAAGAAAGAAACAGATCCTACCATTTGCAACAACATGGATGGAGCTAGAGGGTATTATGCTCAGTGAAATAAGCCAGGCAGAGAAAGACAAGTACCAAACGATTTCCCTCATTTGTGGAGTATAACAACAAAGCAAAACTTATGAAACAAAACAGCAGCAGACTCACAGACTCCAAGAAGGGACTAGCGGTTACAAAAGGGGAGAGGTAAAGAAGGGTGGGTGGGGAGAGGAGGGAGAAGGGGATTGAGTGGTATTATGATTGGTACACACATTGTGGGGGGGGGAGGTCACAGGGAAGACAGTGTAGCACAGAGAAGACAAATAGTGACTCTGTAGCATCTTAATATGCTGATGGACAGTGACTGCAATGGGTTGTAGGGGGACTTGATAATATGGGCGAATGTAGTAACCACAGTGTTTTTCATGTGAAATCTTCATAAGAGCGTGTATCAATGATACGTTAGTAAAATAAAAATTAACAAAAAATTAAAAAAGAAACAAATGCAACAAAAGCAAAGATCAGGAAAAGGAGTTCTTCATCTAGGAAGAAAACACAAAACAATTTGATCATAAGGTTTCATAGTTTTGCAGCCAAGATAGCCAAGTATGCATCCTAGAAGTCAGACTACTGGTATCTCTTGATGGACCATATGATAAGGAAATTTGGAAACCTGGCATTTCTTTGACTGTAAGAGTGCTAAAGTTTTAGTTGACATATGACCTCAGATAATGAGACTGACAACTTCTGCATGGGTAGACTTCTAAACTGAAATGCGATCAATCCTTACTGAGGGTGAGTACAAAGGTGGAGGGTTACTCCAGAGAAGGGGTTAAGAGTAAAATCAACAACAAATCAAATGTTTCAGTGGCTATGGCAAACAATACCAAGACAAATTATAAAGTATTTGGAATGAATTAAGAGATAAAGAGAAAATAATTCAGTAATGCCACTCACAACAGGGGGATTTTTGTCAGGTAGGCAAGTAAGTACTTGCTACTGACAGAAAAATATAATGAGAACAGGCAGCCTAAAAGATTTTTAAAAAATAGAATAGAATTAACCAAATTGAGATATCAGAGCTGGACTTTTTTAAGCCACTAATGATTCAAACGAGCTCTGGTGTCTTCGTCTGAAGGTGTAAGAAAGACTGATGGCGATTACACTGCCGAATAAAAAATGACAGGCCAGGGGCCTGGAAGACAAGTGAATGCAGTACAGTCATCAAGGACCTTCAAGTGACTGAAAGAGAAAGAATGTCCCCAACTCACAAGTGTTCCTGACAGGGGGGCAGGCAGCGAGGATGCCTTTTTTCCTCAAACACATCTGTCAGCAAGAATGTCTCTTCATATTAGTCTCAGAAAGCAGCCCAGAAACATGGAAACGATAAAATAAAATAAATCCCTGCCTGTAAACATGTATGGGGAAGCACTGGATGCTTTCGTGAACACATGCTCTACAAGGAATGACAAGCTGGATGTCGACTTCGTCCTTAAAAATGCAAATGACTCCAGGGCCGGGGCCTGCCTGCCCACGCGAATCCATCAAGCATCCGTCGGCCCTGCCTGTGAGGGGCTGTTGCTCACACGTTCCTGGGGCCTAGCCTGGGTGTAGTACAGGCGATAGCTCCACAAACGGTGGTAACATGAATAATAAATACAAGGCAACCATAATCAACCGACACATATTCTCCTAGCACAGAAAGGGACAGTTTTGTGTGACTGAATTTTTCAGGTGCTTCAGACAGGGACCACTAGTGTCCTTGAAACCAGAGAACTGGTTACAGTGGGCAGAACCTGTTTTTTGTACAAATCAGGAGCGGAAAAATATGAGTAGGCAAGCGAATCACTACAACTAAAAAAAGAAAGCAACAGAACAATTTTGGTGATATTGTACTTATTCTGGGGGTTGCCATGGAAATCTGGGAGCTAAGCTACTTCACTTTCTGTATTTACCAAGTGACTCCTGCTCTCTCTGATAAGCCCACCACATACAAGAGGCAGGGTCTCTGTTTATCAACAAACCCAAAGGCGAGGTCAGGAACGTATATGCAGAGCCAGGCCCAATCCACAGGTCTCGGCAGGCCCAAACACTCCGGCCTGCCAAATACACAGAGCTGGAGGGTAAATGTGAAACACCGACCCTTAGTGTCACTCTCGGGGGCTTTCCCACCATGCATGGACATCTATCTGAATACAGGCTAGCATCTCGTCTTCCCACCGTGTCTGAGCCTAGCTGTGAAAAGGACCAGGAAGATGACTGACTGTTCTATAGCAGCAGCTCCTACTGCCTCACAGAGCTCAAGGGAGGGAATATTCTGTACCATCAACAGGGAGAAAGGGAGTTACCAGACAGAGGCAAGTTCTGCAAAGACACAGGCTTTATGCAAAATATATTAAGGCAATCGCAAAATACCCAGAGGCTTTCCTGTGCTGTGGTGGGGAGAGAGGTGTACTTTCTCCTGCTTGTTCAAGTTTTGCAATGAAGGTTGTAATGTATCATCTTGACAAGATAGGATGATAACAGTATGGCAGCTTAATAAATTTTGCAATAAAAAATGATGAGTGCACAGCAATTTCTGAGCTTACCATCTCTGGGAAACACCCAAGTTCATGGGAAGCTTGGAATCAGACTTTCTGTAGCCATTTTTTTCCCCTGTAGTTTTTGCTCCTGATACCAGTGGCGTGCCAGGCCACACTAAAACCTGAGGTGGTATGGTTTCATGCTGGCCCAGTCTCAGTCCTCATGATAAAAATAATCTTAAAAAGCAGTTTGAGCAATGTGTTTGGACACATAAAAACAGTTTGGGCAATGTTTTAAAAAATAAGCTCACAAAGCAGTTTGGGCAATGACGGACTAAACAGTGAGTTAATAAGTGAAAAAATCTGGTCAATCTGTTGTTTTGACCATAGGGACACAGTACCTGATATCACAACTTTTGGCAGGCTGTCTTCAGCAAAACAACCACTGATTTTGGTCCTGTGCAGACTGACTGACTCTCTCCCCATGGCACTCATAATAACCTTTCTCTCTGCCAAGGGAAAGAATGCCTATAAAACTGGATTTCATGAGAGAATGGGGAAGTCACTGTGGCTGGCCCAGGATGGAGCTAATTCACAGGAATGAGACGTGGAGGCACTTGGGGAAGTACACCTCTGAACAGCTCCATTTCAAAACCACAGTGTAGGAATGAGCCTCTACCCATGGCTGAACAGGGAGCTGAATGATCGCAGTTAAATGAATACTCTACTCATCACAACGTAGTCCCCTTTCCTAATTGAAAATTTTCTTTTGAGTAGGGATGCTCTCCCTTTAATCTATGGTTCCCTGATATCTGAGGGAGAGTCCACCTACAGACTGCTTCTACCACTTCCCATTAGAAAGAAGAAAATGATTTATTTACTTGTTTTTATACCATGATTCATTACAAAATGGATCTGAGATGGTAAATTAAATGGATGATTGGGGAATTTTGTTTTTAATAATGTAAAAAATTAGTCAGTGCATAATAAATATGCATTCCTCTCCAATTTAGAAAGAACAGAAAAGCATACAAATATCCTATGTGTATTCTGTTGTGTAAATTCCCAGTTGTTTTGCTATGCATAGGAATATACACATGTATACTTTTTTCTTTTAACAAAGTGGGATAACATCATAGCTAATTTGCATTACCTGCTTTGTTCATTTAGTGATAATGCCAGAGAGATGAGCCTGCTTTTTTTTATTTAATGAACTTTTTATTTAATATGTTTTTTATTTAATCAACTTTTTTCTGCCATTAGCTTTCCATGGCATTGTTTTTTAATGGCTACATCAGCTATGTGGTTTTCAGTCACACACAGTAACTACACATAATTAAGCCAAGAGCCACATTACAGTCCATGTGACAACAGGAATCCATGTGGATAAACATGTCATTTGCCAAAACAAACAGGTGTGCCCCGAGATGCCTAGGATCCGCAGAGGCCACCTGGGAGAGGGCGCATACTGCAGCTCTGACTGCTCAAAGAAAGGCATTACCCAAGCCTTTGAATACTATGAATTCCCAGTTATTTTTCAACAAGGAAGACACACCTGGGAAATTTATGGACTGAATTCTTAACCTCTCCCTGGGCCTGTCTGGGAAAAGGTCCAGGATGAATTAACTGAACTAAGAGAATTAATCAGAGCTCTAATTCCAACAGCTAATTAACACGATCCATGTCAAATAAAGTCCAAGAATCTATTCCCACCCCATCAGTGCTGTACAACTTATCCCAGGCTGCTGATGTCTCTGCACTCAAACATCCAATGGGCTCTCTCTGGGGCCAGGGCAACTGTGCATTACCCTCACTGAGGGGCCTCTCCTTTGGAATCTGTGGGCTCCAGAGGGGAACTGCTTTCTTAGTCAAACGTAAGGTAAAACTATAGCCTGATAATTATCATCGTAATAGTAGCTAACATTTACTAGGCCCTTACTATGTTCTAGGCTTGGTGTCAAGTACTTTCCATGCACTGGTTCACTTAATCATGGCAATTACCCTCCAAGGCGGCTATTATTGGTGACCAATTTTACAGATGAGCAAGTGGCAGTTCAGAAAAGGAGAGTAATGTACTTCAGGTCTCAGAAGTGGTACGGACAGAGATGGCTTTGAAACAATGTGGTCTGACTGCAGGGCCCCTGTTTTCAACTACCTTGCCAGGGTGCCCTAAACCCTATCAGAGAGTGAAAGAGATGTTCTGGTAATAAGAAAAGACAATCAACCTTGTCTGCCCACCCCCTCCCCCAAGCCAGTGCTTCTCTAACTTCAGCTGGCATCAGCATTGCCAGGACACTTAAAAATACAGATATCTGCAGTTCCAGCCAAGGCCTCCTGACTCAGAAGGTGCCAGAGAGGAGACGAGGCATCTGTACTTTTAACAAATTCCTTACTTGATTCTAATGCCCACGAAGGTTAGGAACCACTGTTCCCAGAAACACATTTCAACACCTTGGCATAAGTACTAAAAATCTGGGACAAAATAGTAAGTGATAAATGTCACCTTGCAAACTCTTAGAAGACATCTAAAACGTACAAAGACCTGGTGGCTGGTTCCCTCTAATCCTTCTGGCTCTACCTTCTACAGTTGTTTAGACAAAATACAGCCTGTCTGTCAGTACCTTTCACCAAGATACACCAGCCCAATCTGCTGTCTGATGCATCTGTGTGGAAACCGGGAGGTTGAACAGCAGTCTCCTTTGCTACCATTAATCTGCCAGCACAGCTGAAAAACCTTGTTCCATCTGTTCCGAGGTGATCATAAATGAAAGTGCCTGCCTTAGCCCACAAATGAAGCCACTGCTGAATGCATCCTGCTCTGCACACTTGGTGCTGGTCTGGGGCTGCTGCTGCCTGCCAGTAAGCCCACTGAGGAACCCATGCAGGGTGGTTCGGCTGCCCCCATGACAGCACTGCATGCGGGGACACATGGCTCGTATTGCTTCTGTAACTCAGCCGAGCAAGGTCTTCATTTCTGTGGCCCAAGAACTGACAGAGGCACTCTTCTGGAGACAATATTACAAGGGGAAGGGAGATCACTATGGTGTGAATCCCTCTGCCATTTGCCAGTTGTATGACTACTTAACCTCTTGAGCCTCAATTTACTTGTCTGTAAAATGTGGATAATGAGACTTACACCTTTAGGGTGATGATCAATTGTGAGGATAAGCTGAGCCCAATAACAGGCTTAGCAGGCTGACTGGCACATTAACTGAACTACCATCATTTAATTTTTATCATTGTTATCGAAGGAGATTCAAATCTAGCTTGGCCTCAAGGTTCCTTGTCAAACTCATCCATTTATCCTTGCATACCAGCCCCCCAGCTCTTTATAAGCAGACCCCTAGTTTAGTGAAAGTTTGAACTCCAGGTCTGAAAGTAGAATGGGAAATATTTACGCTTGGAAATAAGGTTGGGTTTGCAGGCCAGGTCACAAAAGTACAGACAACCACACCTCCTATAGACCCACCCCACAAGCTGAAACTGGAAGACGGGGCAATGACTGGCTAATAGTGTAGCTCTGAGGTCAGAACGACAGGGCTCAAGTCTACTGCTTTGTTGCTGTGTGACTCTGAATTCATTATTTAATATAAATTTTATTTTTCTCCAAGTGCAAAATAGGGACAGTACCTGCATCATGTAATTGTACAGATTAAATGAGATGTTGCTATGGAGGTGCTTAGCATGAGAAATCCCTCGATAAATTATGGAGTCATGTATATTAAACATATATACACAGAAAATGGGAAAATGTTTTCCAAGTTCAATTTGGGAACATATCTTTCCACAGTCGCCAGTTCTAAGACAAGAGCTCTCCTCTGCTACTTACAGAAAGGCCCTTTTATGTTCCTTCTGCAAAGTATCACAAACCACCCCTTCTGTCCTCTGGGCCAGATTGCGACCCACATTTCCTTTAGCAGCTTTGTCAAAATTCCCCCTTTCAGAAAACACTTCTTGGCAGCTCCAGACAACGTGATTTCTAGCCTCTTCCTCACTAAAATATTCAGGAGTTTCCAAATGATTTGCATTTGTTGCTATGATGCTTTCTAAACCCTGCATTTCCCCAACATTTCCTGTTCTTTTCCACAAAGTTTTAACCTCAGAGACGGCCTCCATTTCATGCCTGACCCTCCTTCTGACACCGGCAACCCGTGGGGAGCCACGTGCTGCTTGTGACTGACCGAAGCCCCTGCTGGGCACAGAGCATGAGGAAGCATCCGGCTGTCCTTCCGGGAGAAGACCACTGTGATCAGGAAGCCAGCTTCACCTTTAGGGAAACGGAAAAGGCGCCCTGAAGAGGAGCCCCCTACTACCCACAGATTACAGCCAGGAGTCTCATGGAGACGACTGGGTGCACGACTGCTCTGCTTACATGGGCGGACAAGCTCCTGTAACCAAAATGCACAGCTAATATGTCTGCTAATGCCAAGAGTCTGGAGGCCAGGTACGAGGACAGAGCACTGAGCCTGCGAACACCTAAGGTGACTCTCAGGGGCTTCCTCTCCAGGAAGAGGGAGGCAAATGACAATCTGAGCCGAACATGTTGGCACAGACTCCCCTCTAAGAGAAAAGAATGGGCTCCGTCTTCTGTACAGAGCGGGGCACCGCAGGGGGGGGGACAAAAATGTGTGCTGACGATAAACAAGTGGACCCTCTCGAAGGGAAGCTCCAAGCGAGCTACTCTGAGAGATTCAGGCCCACTCAGCATCTCAACAGGCACTGAAGTGAATCCTGAGGAGAGCGCTAACCAAAGGAATACAGACAAAAGAGTCAATGGTAAGCACATCAATGAGGAGAAAGAGCATAATTCAACTATTTTAAAAGAGATCGAGCAGACAGACAGAAGAGGAAATCAGGCTATGAAAAATATCACATGCTGAGTTTGAAGGCAGAAGAGAGGTAGGTAGAGACGTACTTACATGTCCACACAAGCACATCCCCCCAACAGGAGACTCGCTCTGCGGCAAGGTCCCGAGGAAAGGCAAGGCCACATCAGACCTGCATGGGTGCCACAATGAACCAGAGCACACGGCATGAGGTGGACACATGAACGGTGCACATCCACAGCAAATAAACAGCCAAGTGACAATATCAGAACCTAATTCTAGTCCAGCAGACAATAGATACGAGAGTTTGTATACTGATATTAAGAGGAAGGATGTGAGTGAGTCAAACATTTGGAGCGAGGTCTGTGGTACACCAAACCGTGGCATGCATTCCACAGGTGAGACACAGATGATTCTAAGGTCAGATGTGGATGAACATCCTCTATTTTAATGGTTACATATTTATTTTAATGTATATTGGAGAATAATAACAGTGAGACCACCAAACTCACATTTTTAGAGATGATACAGATAGGATGAGATTGGGTAAAGAAGTGAGTTGCTTTAAAATTGGTTGAAGAAGTGCATTAAACAAACAACAGTCCCTGAGTGACAGGACTGTGGCCAAAGAGTGAATGAAGGTTTATGCAAATGCTCATGTTTAGGCACTACTGAGCTTAGCTAGCTGTGGAAAGAGGCCTTAAACCAACAAACATTATATGGAAATACCTGATTTTTTTTCCCACAAACTACTTGTAGAGTCTCTCCCCTTTACATTAATTCTAAAGCATGAACTCGGCAAAGTGCATTGATAAAGTAGTCTTCTTTGTCCACAAAGCAGACAAGAGGAAGGTAAGGAACGTGAAAGCTTGTCTAACAGTGATGGGCGGCTGGATCATAACTCACAAGGGGCAAGTGTGGGCAGAACCTTCCAATTCCTGTCCAGTCTTCCTTACAGCATCAACTCACCCATCCCTCCTCTGGTGCTTTCTAAGCCAGCTTGGAAATCAGTCTAGTTTCCCAGAAAAAAGAGGAGTTTCCAAAACAAACTATACAAAGTATATTTATATACACACACCTATATACTTTCAGTGAAAATGTTTCTTCTCTCAGAAAGGGAGGAGAGCATATGGAGATTCCAGTCTCCAGGGAGCATTTCCTAACATTCAGAGGAAAGATATATCGCTTCACTGTCTCTTCATCTTCCACCCTTCTGTCCACCATCCGCAGAAAGGGACATGGTGGCTTGCTCGGCAGCTTAGGCGGTCTGCTTTCACACATCCTTACCTTTCATCCTCTGCCTTGTGTGATAATATTAATTTTGGGCAAAGATCTAATTGATTTCAACTCATCTCCACCTTCTTTCTTACATGCTCCCCAGGTATGCTTTAAGTCCTTGTCCAAAGCTGCTTCTGCTTCAATCTAACCACAAACTCGTCACTGTTTTCAACTTGGAGCAATTTACCAACACCATCTGATCTGTCCTGATCTGCACTGTACATCACTTAGAACAAAACATTAGGTGACCGCGGCTCCCCTGGAAACCTGAGAAGCACATTGCAGCCCGATGCCTTGTTCATGGCAGATGTGGGTGAGGCCAGACCTGTTCCAAGCGCTCCCTGGTACATTCAGAGGGGCCCAGGCCATCATGCAGATGACAGTGAGAGTGACCCAAGCCATATAGGTATGAGAAACATGGCTATTTTGAAGGGAAACCAATCCCAGTACAGGGTCAAAGCCCCCAAACTGGTGCACATCCGTTGATCTAGGAATTCTTCCAAGAACTTATCTTAAGGAAATGACTGTAAATGTGAACAGATTTAGCTGCAAGGATGATAACAGTAGCTTTACTCACAAAATCAAACTACCCAAAACAACCCAAATGGTACGACACACACAACCCAAATGGAGCAACACACACCGACATGCAGCCGTATCATGGGACACTATGACATCTTCCAGTCAGAGGTGTTCTGGTGGCGGGAAGATTTGTTTTCAGGAGTAATGATAAGAAGGCCATTAATTCTGAGACACACGGGAACAAAAAACATTTTTTAATAACAAAGAGAGAGAAGGGTGCCAATCCAGATAGGGAGTCTCTCTTCTCTTTAAGGCAAAGTGGGGTCATTATTGTGAACTGTGTCTTTACTGAACCTCATAGAGTTATTATCATTATTATTAGTGTAGTAATAACAATGATAACTAAGCCCCGCCCCCCCGCACTTAATGGGCACTCACCCTGCCCCAGCCACCTTCTGAAGGGCCTTACTCATCACAGCCACCCTACAGGCAGAAACCGCTGTCTCTGTTTTCCGGAAGAGGAGACCGCGACCTGAGACAGTGAATAACCTGCTCACGTCACACAGCAGGAGGGCAGCAGTCACGGAGCTCCCTCCCAGGCGAGCAGGGGCCAGGATGTGCCTCCGACCGCTATCGCCCTCCATCTCTCCGAGTGGCCATACATCTGGGAGCGCTGTCACCGTGCTGCTCCCTGTGACCGCCCACTTGCCTACTTCCCTTCCTCAACTCTGAGCTCCAAGGGGCCATCTTTGCATTCCCAGTCCCCAGCAGGCACTGTTGAAATGTCAGCTGTGTGCAACTCGGCATTTGCATGTGATTAAACAATAACTAATAACAATAGCAGTGGCTTTCAGCTCTCAGTCCTTGCCGTGTTCAGGCCTGTGCCAGATGCTTGAATAAATTTCATTTATTCCCGACAACATCCCTACTTTACAGACGAGCGAACTGAGGCTGAGAGAAGGTGAAGGGCTTGCCTATCGGCTGCCGCTGGCACAAGAACCCAGGTCTGACTGACTTCAGGCAAAGCCTGAGCATTCAGCTCCTACTTGGCACCACTCAACTCTCTTAGGAGAGAAGCTGAAACCAGACTGGCTGTTTTAGGGCCAGGAACCCGATCACTGCAAAGAGCTCAGGATCCGGAGGTGAAAAAAAAGGAAGCAATTGTGGTAGTGATACTCTGCTATTTGGAATAAAGGGAGAGTATTATTCTCTAATTAATTCATTAACTAATCGCCCACATTTATAAAACGTCCACTCCATGCCAGACTTTTTGAGGGGTGGAGGAGAATACAGGCAAAACCAGGCCCCGCCCTCCCAGAGCTACAGTCTAGCGGGGCACGTGATGCACAAGACCAAGCATTTAATCACAAACTGAGACAGGAAAGGAAACTGGTTCTATGGGAGCTGCTAACAAGAGTGGCCAAAGAAGCGATGTCTAAGCTGAGCTCTTATGGTGCAGCAGGTGGAAGAGAGGCTCAGCCGTCTGCCTGCAGGAGATCTGGAAAGAGAGTCCTGCACACCATGCGGCCCTTGCCTTTCACTCTCAGCAATGCTGCTTCCTGCCCTGGCAGGGTCACTCAGCCGTGGAAGCCGGGAGGGCCCCGTAATACACTGGCCTTAAGCACACGAAAGGCAGGAGAATGCAGAGGCCAGGGGTTGTGCCCAGAGCAGCAGGACTCACGTTTCTCTGTTGATTGCACGGCGTGGAAGAGCGTTAGGGGCCTCTCGCTGCAGGACGGGGGCTTGGAGTCACTGCTCTTCTTCCGAGCCAGGTGCAGCTGGGCATTGGTGAGAGGCATATCAGGCACGGTGTTAAATATCTGCAAGTCAAGTTTCAGAAGAAGGTTACATGTTACTGTGAACTGGGGAGAAAGCACAGGCCCAAACCAGTACAACTGAAAGCTTGGTGGTTCTAAGAATAAACAGAAAAAAAGACCTGAAAAGACCACTGGCATTTGCATAGGACTTTAGCTTAAACATCTCTAGGAACTGGTACTAAGCATTTTCTTCTGGAAATGTATCCCTGAGTCAGGTAAGCAGTCTCTTCCGTTTCTAGCCCCTTCTGCTATCATTTCCACTGATCTCATTCTCTCCAGGGGAAATGGAAAGCAGCTGCATTAAAAAAGCCATTGCTGTTAACAGGACTTTGAGGTTTTTTTTTACAATCTTTGTACAGAACCCCTTTACTTTCCCTCATTGGTCCTATTGCTCACTTCTAACGATTGCCTCACAACTTTCTTAGAAGGTGAAACATGCATTTAAATAACCTTCCAAAAAGAAGCCCGGAGCAGGTCACCACTTCCTAGGCCTCAACTGTGCTCTGAAGGAGCACCCTTTCTAGTTCAGCAGCTCTGTGCTTCCTTGAAGCTGAGCATTCTGTTTCTTAACTAAGGGTGATAAAAGGAACATAACTACAATTAGGAGAATGTAAAAAGCATCAAGAAGAAAACAGAAAAGCTCCCTAATTTCCCACTTAGAGATAACTGTTAACATTTCAGTTTTATTTTCTTATGAACTTTTTGCTTTTAAACTTTTAAGAAAGGAGACAAAAGTCCACAGTAAAAAATGAGAAGAAAATTGTAGACAAAAATCATGACAGTTCTCATCTTCTTTTTCTAAAGCATTATTATAACAGTTACACTCACATAGTGCCTCCTAGCATTACAGGAGCCACTGTTCCAAGTTGAATCCCTAGGGAGCATGTATTTTACATGTAACTTACTCAGTTCTCACTGACCTAGAGCCACAGGTACTGTCCTCATCATTTATATGAACCGAGGCAGAGATTAAGCTGCCATGGTTATAGATATAATTACAGATAACAGAGAAACCTGTGTCTAGAGTTTCTAGATTCCTTTTTAAATGCATATTAGAATAACACTAATTCATTCAATCAAGAAAGATCTTTTGGTCATCAACTTTACAACAGGCACTGTGAGTATTAACAGTGTACGAGACAAGCTCCCTGTGGTTAGCGTTTGCACCCAGTAGATGCAATTTACTGAGTATTTGCCACACCAGGCACTGGGTTAAGTGCTTCATGTGAGTTATCTCATTTTTAATGTTAAAATACACTTTTCCATAATTAGAATTATATTTACATAATTTTTAATCATATACATTTCATCTAGTATTATATTGTAACACTCCCCCACTACATTAGAAAAACTTCCAATGTGATTCTTAATGGTTGTATAACACCTTCACTATATTAAGGCACTGAGATTTACTGATCCACTCATTATGTTTTACTCTGTGGAGCTAGCCTTCTTCTGGATTTTCTTCTTCCCAACAACCATGAGGAAGAAGATGGTGGGGGCACCAACTATGGGTGGCCTTAGACACCCCAGAGTCTTTCTCATGGCATCTCTCCTTTGTGCGTGCATTTAAAGCAGAACTGAGAAGCCAATATATAAGAAGCAAAGTCATAAGAATGATAAGAATTTCAGCCCAGACAGCTGCTTTCCATGGGTTGGCAGGTCTCTGGGCCCCAATGATGCCAGACAGCTGGTTAAGTCAGTCTTGCTCCCAAACACAGCTGTCTGAGAACAGCATTATCATATTTTCCCTAGGGCGCTAAATTTTCAACAAAATAAACCAGATCACTACATAGCTGAGTTCAACTGGGGCGAGGGGATAAGGAGAGAAGGGGACTTAAAGCAAAAACTACAGACACCTCTGGCAGCCCTGGAAACAAGTGCAGGCACCTTGCGGGGAAGAAAAAAGGAACTGTGGGTGTTGTTGAGCTCAAAGACCACAGCCTTGAATAAGCTTTCTCCCCCCTTTACTTTGTTCCCCAAACAGTGCTGAGCCAGTTGCTGCTCCCAGGTGACAGCCCAACTGTGCACCACTGTCACCAACATGTAAGCACTGCTCCAATACCTGAGCGTCTGCACCTGCCAGGCACAGTACTGGGTACTCTCCATGACTCATTTCTAGGCCACAGGCCAGCTCAGCAGAGTAAGCAGGGTGAGAGCGGTGCTGACCTGCCCCAGAGCAAAGCGGGAGAGGGGCTGGCCCAGGACCCCAGGGCTGCAGTTTCCAGTGTCAGCCCCCGCCCCCCTTCCGCAGCAGTCATTACTCACTTTTCCCAGCCAATCTTCCCTACCGAAGCCAGTGCCCCCAAGCCCACAGAGACGGATTTCAACAAATAATGGCGTCTCTTAGCACCCTTCTGCCTCCGGCCACAAGTCCAGCATGTTCAACAACCCCTTGCTAAAAACACTTGAAAATGAGTTCAGACTGAGTGACAGGCCTCCAGTCCCCAAGCGCCCTGCTCTGTGTCTGGCCTCCAAGTTCTGTTTCTCTCCTAATGAGTTACTGAGAATGAGATCCTCACCCAACTACAATGAGAGGATTCTACACATACACATCTTCATTTCAGACGTCACCAAAAATGTAAACATCTGTTTTCCTAAAAACTGTAGTAAATGGTAAGTTGTGAGGAGGACCAGGAATTTAGACAGATGCATGAAAAATTGTTTCCAAAACAACATTCGTACACAGCTGATCAGGAAGAGACAAGGGAACATATGAGAGAATTTCATTGTGCACACTGGCTGGTTTCTCTAAAAGAGAAGTTCAAATAACATACTAGAATCAGTTCTAGGAGAAGGAAATTTGCACCACGGGTGAGAGCTACAGTCCCGAAGGCCAGGTCTCTGAGTTTCATTATGTCATCTGTTTTGCTTTGTATTTACATTCCACAAGTAAGTGAAATCAAACAGTATTTGTCTTTCTCCACCTGGCTTATTTCACTGAGCACAGTACCCTCTAGATCCATCCATGTTGTCACAAATGGGATGACTTCTTTTTTATGGCTGAATAATATTCCACTGTGTATATGTACATCTTCTTTATCCATTCATTTATTGATGGGCTCTTATATACCTATTATTAATTTGAGAGATGGGGACAAAATGAAAACATATTTTAGAGTCAGATGGATCTGATTTTAGTCACTTGCTAGCTCTGTGACTTTGAACAAGTTGTCCAACTCTCTGACTTCAGGTGCTTCATTTGTGAAAACTTCCAGGACTGTGGTGAGGACTGGAGCACCTAACACAGTTTGGTACTCAGTGTTCAAGAGACATCATTGCATTCAATAAAGTCTAAGAAAGGGAATAACTGGAGACTCAACAATGAATTATTTGTAGTCAAGACACAAGGATTTAATTTGTAAGTACAAATTTAATTACTGCTCTGTGTGAAACATGGATCTAAACTGCTTACAGCAATGTCAGAACTTGCTGTTCTTTTTTCCTCACAGCTTCTACAAAATTCAAATATCACTCACTGCCCCCTGCTCACCTCCAGGCCCATCTTGACATTGTAGACCACTGACACTTGAGGAATTTGTTCTTAGCCATGTCACATACACATTTTTACACTTTTCCAATCCCATCTATTATATGTTCCTGCAATTTACAAGGACTAGGAGCCTTCATGTAATGTGTGTGGTGTACTCTTTATTATGTGCTGTGATTTTTATGAGAGGAAAATTACGTCATGATGAACAGTTCTTGGTCTATAACTGCAAAGTAGCTCTGAGACAATAAATCAACGCTAGTGGACTGGGGATTACAAAGCAAAACAGAAAGGCTTCTATGAGAGAAGAGACTGAGCATTTTCCTAAGACAAACACATCAGGGTCCCAAGTAATACAGGATAATGACAAGCATGGGCGTGTTTAACCTGAGGAATGTCGGCTAGGGGGCGCAGGAATAAAATGACGGAGCCTGACTCGCCCTGCCCACTCTTTCTCATGACAGACCTGAGTAGGAGTGCTGAGGGCATGAGAAGCCATGAACCCGGCACCTTTCCACTGGGAAGGCGGGCAAGTCTAAGCAGGGCTTATTACTCTAACAACAAATTCAGAGGGTACAGCTAGAGAGGGCTTTGAAGGACAGCTGGAAGTCTGATGTCCTGTTGGTATCAGCATTCTGGCAGAAGGATCAACAATTTGGGAAGTGGTTTGGGGAGTTTTATTAAAAGTCCCTCCAAAAGAGCCAATTCCATTTAATACCTGAGGGGCCTGGATATTCATGGGATGCAACTGCCTATCTCCAGGAAGATTCTATTTCCTGTTATCTTTGCTGACAGAGAGACATAGATTAAAACATAAAACTCTGCCCTTGTTTGAGCAATATTAAGGGGGCTTCACAATTCAAGCAATGATTGGTTTATCTGGGTCTTACTGGGAGGAGTATGCATGTTTAGATCCACCACCATATTACATTAATGAAGAGTAACTTTCATAGCACTTAACACTAAAAGAAAAAAACAAAAAAGGCCAAGGACAGAAGCATTCCAGCCCAGCGTGCAAGTAACTCTAGCGTACTTAAAATTCATATGGACAAGACCAAGAAGAGTATACTCAAACAATGGAAGCAAAGGTAACAAAAAATGTTTTTAATCAATAAAGAAATGAAAAAAACAATGACCTTAAGATACAAGATTGGCTTCTCACACAGGCAACAGTACCCAGGATTATCTCAATGTAGTAGAGCATGCAGGCATCAGCATTAGCCTCATTAATTCTGCATATCAACAGCTGCTTGAAATATCAAGGAAATGAAATACAACTGCCAAACACTTGTTAGTTGCCAATTAATTATCAAATCAGTTGCATTTTATTAACTGATGTATCTTTTGTGCGCAAATCCCAACACTGCTACGATAGATTTCAATGCACCAACATTTTGGTAAAAGCAGACGGAGGCAGTTTGGTGGGCCGGAATCAACTCCTATCAAGACAACTGCATTGAGAGCCACTACCATTTTTGTGGGAATGCAGCGTTGCTTAGGGTCTAGTGCTCCTATTCGGTGTTAAGTGGGGTCATGCCCAGTTACTAGTGCTTCCTGTCATGTAAGGTTAAAGTTAACATATGTTAAAAAGGGGCACTGATCTTTGGGCATTTCTAAGAATAAACAACTCAAAGATCAACACTCCTGCCTCTTTCAGAGCAAACTGATAGACTGGGAAAAGCATGATGATATTTCCTAAAACATCAGTAGGCATTAAGAGGCCCAACACTGATGACAGCTTGTGGTGCCTGAGCACATGTGTACCCTACGTCCTGCTTCACGTGCAGAAACCCCTTCAAGCACCACAGCCAAAAGAAATATCGGGCACTGTTACAGAAAAAGTGGGTCCAATTCTATTATTATGTTGGAATTAACAGGGAGATGTAAAAATGTTATGTTTAATCAAACTATGAAAAGAAGGCAGTTTGCTTGATAAGGTTGTTCTTCATAGACATCTAAACTATACACAGTCATCAGCAAGTTAACTTTTAAAAAAACGAAAAGGAAAACCTTGTAAGAAATAATAGTTTCTGGGCTTTGGGGTACCCTGGACAAGGACAGCATTCAATATTTTGTTTTGTTTTAAAATCTTAACTAGAAGCATATAAATACTGGTGACTTCCATTTTGACCCCCAGTATTGGCCTACTTGATGTTTTAAGGCTCAGGGTGATAAGTTGTGAGCTGGGAAAAAATTGTATCCACCCAGATACAGTAATTTCAGATAATTGGCTGTTACCTAAGGCAAGCATGGAAGAAGCCAAATGGTTTGCTCTCTGATCTTTCAACTCTGAAATCTAACTACAAGTAAAAAGAGCCAGACTCTCAAGTTTGTTTTTCTTCAGCTCTCATATAATCCAAGAAGAGTCCGGGGTATGGAGTCATTGATGGGAAATGATGCCATGAGCTAGCAGTATTTCCCTTCAAGAAATCTGGCAAGAAGAACTAAATAAAAGCCATTAGGATCTTCCTCCATCCTACAGTGAGTGAAGGCTGTAGGTCAAAGGCTGCCCTGTAAGACTGTTTTAATATATATATAGCCAAAAGTTAAAACAATATGGTCAACTCTATGGTTTTGTTATTTATTTAATGAGTGGTTTCAATATCAATAATCAGAGTACAGTTTGGTTCAGTTCCCAGGGATGTGTTTCTAAAGTGCTGAGATAATCATTTTACCTCTCTGCCTAGAAACCTCTGAGAGCTCCCGTTTTTCAGGAGTAAATGCAAACCCTTTTCCATAGATTCAAGACCCTGGCCAAATGGGCTAAATCCAACTGCATTGCATCATCTCCCACCTCTTGTTAATGTTTAACCCACAGCTCTTTTACAACCACTTCATTTTAACACACATGAATTGATTAATGTTGACTGATTAATATTCCCCTGGAAGGCTGTCCCTCCTGTCTCCTAGGAAATGTCCGTTTATCTCTCAGAACCCAGGACCAGCAGAATTATTTCTCCTCAGTGATGCCATCACTTCATTCACCTTCTGGGATGTTACTCAGCACACGTGTGCCATGGTCAGTTACACCGGATGAAATGGGGGTCCCTGGGAAAAAGGTCCTGTCTTACTTGTCTTCAGCCAATAGTGAATGTTCAATAAATTCATTGACCAGAGAGTAACTGGAATAGATTTAATAGCTTTGGTTTGAAAGCAGTCCCACATTCAGCCCTAGTTCCTCTCCTAGCAAGCTGTTTCTTAAACTCTCTGTACTTCATCATTTGTATGCCATGGGCTGTATTTCCCTTTAGGAAATCTGGCAAGAAGAACCAAATAAAAGCCATTAGGATCTTACTCCACCCCCTATAGCCAATTTAGGTTAACAATTTGTAAAATATGAACTAAAAATATTGACTTTATAGTGTTGCTATGAAAACTAAATGATACGCTGTACATAATGCTGCTTACCACAGTATCTTGTGGACAATAAGCTATAATAGTTGGCAATTACTATCATTATTATTATTATGTCTAGACAATGCACATTAAAAAGATCCATTACCTTCATCTGAGTAAGTGAATCAGTACGTATCACCCTCATGGAGAAAGGAAATCACCCTGAGCTCCCAAACACATTTCATATCTTCTGGGTTTTCCTCTCTCCATCTATGTACTCTGGGATTTTTATTTCCCACAATGGTTCCGAACATTTCTCCCCTCCCGGGGTCTGTTGGGGGAGGTGAAGGACATAGTTTCTGGAGCACGAGATGGGGTAAGTATGTGGTTAGCACACCTCATCTGACCAAACTGAAGGCCTGTGTGAGACACATCACTACGGTTCCCACGAAGAAGAACAGGGGGTTTCCTGTGAAAAGAGACCCTCGGCAGAGGACGATTCTAGACAAACAGGTGCTGTCTTGGGCGGGGTGTCGATGTGGCAGTGAGAACAGAAAGGAGTTCATCTTTGTTTTTTTTAATTCTTGGTCTAAACATCTAGTATTAATCCTTAGTAAACAAGGAGTGGGGAGGAAAGAGAGAAGGGGAGGAGGGGCGAGAGGCAGCCATTGGCTTTAGCCAGTTAAAACAACACAGAAGCCTCTTTCTCTTGAAAAAAGATGTTTTATCAAATAAAAGAAACTGAATTTTCTGGCTAGTAAGCATTCCCTCCCCCTCCGATCCCCTGCTTTTAAATGTCGATTTTAAACACAAAGATGTTTTCCCCATTGTAGACATTGATGAGCCTTACAAAGGGTATCTGAGGACTGAACTTGTCCTCCAAATATTTGACGCCTTCTGGTTGCATAACAGAAGAGTACTTTCTATAGGAAATACTGAGGAGTTGCCTGTGTTTAGCACAAGCCACTAATAAGAAAGTAAAGTCTTCTCCCAGAGGAACCCAGTGTAAGCCAGCCAGCATGCCGAGTGAGGCATGTGCCAGACTACCTGCAAAGACAGCAACCCATGCCTCCACATGCACGCCATGCCTGCGGTCCAGAGGGGCTTCTAGTTCCTGCCCCTCCGTCTGGCTGGATGTGTGACTTGCTTTGACCAACAGACGTGGCTGAAGTGATACTTTGTTCTAAGCCTGGGCCTTAAATGGTCTTGCAGCTTCTTTGTTTGCCCTACTGAAAGTCACCCTGCCTAGTGAATGCTGAGGGATCACAGAGAGGGCGAGGACCATGGAGGAGGCCTCAGGTGTCCCAGCCAAGAGCTAGCACCAAGGCCCCAGCATGGAGAGTAAGGCCAGTTGGCTCCTTCAGTCGTCGTCAAACCACCCCCACCTGGTACCACATGGGACACAAAGGAGCCTTCCCCAAATTTCTGACACAGAGAATTGTGAGCAAAAAAATCATTGCTGTTTTTAAGTTACTAGGTTCGGAGAAGATCTGATAGGAAGCAGTAGATAACTAAGACAAGCATCTTATGGCTGGCACGCTCTCTCTCTCTCTCTCTGTCTCCTTCTCTGTCTCTGTCTTCCGAGTGACTCCAATGGCTAGATGCCCAAGTTTCTTTGCCCTCTTTGAGGACACTCTTCTACTGACTCCTGGCCTCCTCCCGATTTTACTCCAGGGCCAAAGTAAACACCTTCTAGAAGTTGTTCTTAACAATATGGGAGAATATTATGCTAATAACTCTGGGGTACGTATGTTGAAGACCCATACTATGGCTTGTTTCCAGCAAGAGGGCATATGCTTCTTGGAGGACAGGCTGAGTAGATGCTGTTGGAAAGCAGTTCTTCAAGTGGGTGGGGTTTCAGATTTTGTCCAACTTCTGACATTAAAGCTAGAAAAGTAGCCACTCACGGACATCTGTCTCTCTGTGTGTGTGTGTGTGTGTGTGTGTGTGTGTGTGTGTATTTGTATTTCTAGAAAATCATAGCCAAGCTTAAGGGAATGCTCATTAAATTTTGTTAACTAAGATATTAAATAAGATCTTAATATTGTACATTTTAAAGAACAAGTCTCTGATAATATTCATCTGAAGACATAAAAATGCTCTGGACTTGACAGTTAAAGTTAAGTTCTTTGGCAGGCAAGTCATCCAAAGCTGCCTCCAGAAAGCCAGGGCCAGAGCATGGCCGCGAATGCTTAGGATTCCTGTGAGGTGTACCTCATAGCTTTCCAAAGAAGGCTAAGGCGGTTTTTGCTTACTCTATACCAGACCAGGCCTGCGGCCACATTTAAAAAGGAGTTAGGCTGCCTCACTGTAACTTGTTCTTAACAGAAAGGCAAACCTGACAGTTATTAAAGACTTTCTCGCAGAATAATGTAAGTATATAGGACTTGCATATAACTCAGGCTTATTCAGGACCCAGATTAAAACCCTCTGTCAAGTCGGTACACTAGCTCCCTCAGGACTGGAGCCACGCACCCTGGCGCAGCCTTCACCCAGGGATGTTCTCAGTCATGTGCCTCTGTGGGTTCCCACAGGAACAGACATCTCACCGTGATCCACCCCACTCTTCACATAGACTAATGACAGATAACGCAAATGAAGCACCGCAATACTCTTCTAATACGCACATCACCAGACACACAGCAGGGAGTAACATGGTTTATGATCCACCAAACCAGTGAGTGTTCTCACCAGATCCTGCTCACATACTTACAGGTCTGGCCATGCATTTCATATTTCATGTCTATTTCTATAGTTTGTGCCCAAGGTAGGATAGCTGCTTGTTTACACAAGTTTCAATACGTTATTAACAGCATCCAGTCCTTTTTTCTGTCACGGTACTTTTGAGTATGTTTTCTGGGTTTGAAAGCCAAAGGACACTAAAAACACTTATAGTTCAAAACCCTTTAGATGCTGCTGGCTATGAGCTCAAATATGCCCTTTGGGGACATGAACCATAATCAAACTGCTTCCTCCTTAGAGATCTCTCTCAACATTTAACATGATTTTACTTAAGAAAAGATTAAGTTATAACAAGGATTATTTTAGGGAGAGGGACAATTCAACATTCAGAGATGGACTTGAGCTCTATTTTCAGAGAATTCTGTTAAGACTGCTGAAAGCAATAGTTTACAGTTACTAAACTTTACAACATGCCAGATTCTTGACTAAGTCCTTTACATAAACCATCTTATTACATCCTGAGAACAAACTGATTGAGGGAACGTGGCACACTAGCTAGCTGGTCCTCAAACTTGCTTCCCTTTGCTCTGAGGACACAGTTAGGTTGCTTTCCCAGACTCTCCTGCGTTAGATGTGACTGTGTGACTGAGTTCTGGCCAATGGAATTGGGAAAAAAATAAGGACGGCTTCTTCTGAGCATGGCCCATAAATCTTACCCAATCTTCCATGCTCTTTCATTCCCCCTCAACTGGCTGATGGTGGAGATTTGCAGAGTGGAAAGGCAGAGCTGCACTATGGAAGGAACCTGAGTTTCTACCCTCAGAACACCCATGGTGAACTGTAAGTGAGCAAGAGGTAAACTTCTTTGACCTGAGGTGCTAATATTTTGGGGTTGTTTGTCACAGCAGTTGGACTGTACTGGAAGTACTTCTATGGGCATAAAGAAGTTAAGAAAATTGCTCATGGTCACACATCTAGTAAGAGATGACAGATCTGAATCCAAGTGCTTTGTCTTTAGAAACCACATTACTAATTGCTGTTCAATTATATTCCCTTTTTATAAGTTCATTTTTATCATATATAACATAAGCTTTTTCTCTGCCTGATTTACTGTGTTTGAGGGAGGTGGCTGGACAGAGGTCCAAAGTTTGGGAGAGAAGATAATTTCTTCAGATAAATCACTTGGTTTCATGTCTCTTCATTAACCGTGGAAAAGGGAGGCTCTGGTGCACACACAGCTTCACAGGATACCTCTGTTACTTTGTGAAAGTTTACATTCAGAGGTTCTTCAGGAGTTCTTAAAGCTCCATTAGAAGTCACCCCTCAAAACTTAGTGGCTTAAAGCACTTATTTTCTCCCCTAGTTTCTGTGGGTCAGGAAGTCAGGAGAGGCTCGGCCCGGTAGCCCCTCATGAGGCTGCACTCAAGATGTGGCTTGGGGCTACCTCATCAGAAGGTCTGATCAGGGCTGGGGCGTTGGCTTCCAAAGTGGCTCACTCACATGGCTGGCAAACTAGTCCGGTTGTTGGCAGGAAGCTTACTTCCTCCCCACAGGACTGGGTGACTGCCCTCACAACACCATGTCTTGCTTCCCCCAGAATGAGCAAGTCCAGAAACCGAGGCAAATACTACAAGGTCTTTTACAACTAGCCTCTAAAGTCGCACTCCATTACTTCTGTAATATCCCATTGATCACACTGGGGTCCCTATTCACAGTTGGAGGGGACTACACAGGGGAGTGAATACCAGAAGACAAGGGCCCCTGGGTGCCCGCTTGGAGGCTGGCTACCACAGGAGCCCATTTTTTCATCCAACACATACATACTGAATGCCTACAGAGGAACTGGGGACAACAGTGGACAAAACAGACACAACTCCCTGCACTCATGAAGCATACATTCCAGCGGAGGTCAGAAAGGCAACAGACCTTATCAATGCATAAATTACAGGTGTGCTAGACAGTGGTAAGTGCTACAGAGAAGGCGAAAGCAGGATCCAGGGGAGGGGAATGCTGGAGCTGGGACATCTGCAATCTTAGAGAGAGAGATCTAGGCAGGCCTAACATGGAAGGCCTGAAAGAGATGAGGAAGTCTACCATGTAGCTATGGAGGAAGAGTGTTCCAGGCATGGGGAACAGCAACTGTATCCGCCTGGGTGTGCATGCGCGCATGCAGGGAAGAGCAAGGCAGTGAAGGCAGCTGCAGGCATGAGCTCAAGGACAGGGCTGTGGGGGACGAGAGGAGGTGAGTAACCCAGGGGAAAGGGAGACCATGAGGCACCTTCTAGGTTCTTGTAGGGGCTATGACTTTCACTCGGTAAAATGGGAAGCCACTGGATGGTTCTTAGCAGAAAACTGATATGATCTGACTTAACATTTACAAAAAAAAAATCTCACTCTGGTGACTGACACCCGAAGAGACAGGCCAAGGGGTGGGAACCCGGAAACAAATCAGTAGGCTCCTGTGCGATCCGGACCAGAGGCTGCGGCAGCCGAGGCAGCGTGTTGTCCGTGCCTGCCTCTCGCTTTATTTTGCAGGTCATCTAGCACAATTAAGTCACTGGTCTAGGTAATTTTTATTTAGGAGGAGCAGCATTTTTTGACCAGCACTGTAGCTGTCCACTGGTGCCCTACAGGATCTGAGCAGCCTCCCAGGGATTTGCCAGGAGGGACAGAAGTGGGGCAGACGCGAGAAGCTTCGGGTCCCCTAGCTCGGTTTTGTAAGGGCTGCTGACATCTGCATTGATGGCCTTCCTCGTGTGGGGCGAGGGAGGGCTTGAGAAAGACCAGAAACCCCAAGGCCCTAAACGTAAAGGGAAAGACACATCCTCACCCCCACTCCCACACACAAACTGTATTAAAAAAACACACCATTTATAAAATTGGAAGGCAAACTATAGATTAGGAACAGTACTTCCAACACAGATGAAAATAGGTTATTTTCCCTAATATAGAAAAAAACTCATGCCTTCACAAGAAGAACACCAAGTAAAATAAAAGGAAAGGGACATTTTCAAAATGAGGTTTATAAGAGAACCTTCTTCACTGGACTGTTGTGAGGATAAAATGACAACATATATAAAGTGCTTAGCACAGTTCCTGCCTGGTAAAGAAGAAATGCTTGATAAATGTTGCCCACCACTCCTGCCACCATAGCCACCTCTGTGGCCCCTGCTGCCATCACAAGGTGATCACCACCACCAGTATGACCACACGGCTGGCCACTTGGTCTCACCCCATTGCAGCGCAGGAGCCATTAGCAATGCAAACCTGAGCCCCTCCTGAAGGCTAGCTCCAACTCAGCTTCCCCAAATTCCTCCCTCACAGTCACCGATGACATATTACCTTCTCATGGTTTTCTATTAGGATTTCAATGACGATGTTCTGGAATTTGATATCCATGATGGCAGCTACGGTTTCTTCCTGCGGACGCAGCAGGGTGGGGCCAAACACCACGCCAAGGTTTGCCACTGTCATCAAATTCTGCTTATGGTTGTTTGCAACACTGCGAGGAGGCAAAGGGACAGACGCAAATGAGAGAAAACCGTGGACAGTGGACAGCTGACTTCCAGACCCTTCCTATCTTTAGTTTCCTCCTGTGGGAGAAGTCAGACCTCGGGAGAGCTCTGGATGCCTTTGGAGTCCCAAGAGACTTTTCAACTCAGGTTTTCATCTTCTTCTCAGTTTCAGAAATCTTCAGTATTCAGGATTTTGCTATTTCTGGGTATGACACTCCTCACCATTTCTATTTTGCCTAGAACAACCACCCAACCAAAGCAGCTGCCTCCTGAAATGAACTTTGCACGTCTGAATCCCTTTTCTGCAAATCCAGTAGCTGGGAATCCCTCTTAGTTACAATTTTTATACTTGGCTGCTGCTTAAACCAGTAATCATTAGTGTTTTCTCTCAGGCAAATATAAAAACTCTTGACAGCATTAATACATTTGCAAACATAGGGATAAAAGAGACCTAATTTTTAAAATGGGTAGATCTTAGGAAATTTAGCACTTTAGGCTCAATGTATAAAAAAGTTTATCACATTAAACAAGTGGCTTACATTAAGTGAAACATTTGGCATAAAGAGCAATAAAAATGCACACTATGTATATCTATGTACATGACTATATTTATATTGTCACTTATATTCAAAGTCTAAGGAACACACAGGGTCAGCGGTAGCTGGGTCTGAGTATTCTGCTAAACACATATGCCTATATTTGGATAAACAACTACTTAAAACACATCTCTGAACTCCACACCCAGGCCACTATGACCTAGCCATAAAACGTAATTGTTCATCTGCTGGCCCTGCACATAAAAGTATACAAATTATCTATTGACAACAAGTAGGTTAAAAGTTAAGTCCGTTCAGTATTGTTAAGAAAATATTGAGGGCTTCCCTAAATCACGTGTTAGAAAAAGGAAACTATTCATTACTAGAAACTAGAAAAAAAGTGGGCAGGGATGGCAGTTTGCGCAGACATACCTCCCTAACATTTATGGCTATTTATACTGAGTATTTTTTCACACGATTTGTAAATGCCTGCACTGTTCCTCTTGGATACTTCTATTTTGTAGGTGGAAGAGAGATTCTACTGCCTCAAGTGCTGGTTTTGAAACCTAGCCTTGCCTGCAATACTGCATCAACCAATTTTATCCAATGTGTATCCTTTTGTAATTTTCTAGGGCTCCAAGTCTAATTTCATAAAATCTTCTCCTCTGAAAGGGGCATGGGGTGATTAGGTCTAGGAAACTTTAACTGTGGAACACCTCGTTAGGAAGAGAATTTGCTTTCCAATCCCTAAGCAAGGAGAGCTGCCCCTGATAGCCTGGCCTGTTTCTGGTTCACATAAGAATGATTTAACAACATTTTTTGAGTTTTAGCTGAATCTCCTGATTTTACTTACAGTTTTCCATTCTACCCAGAAGTGGACATTGTTTCTAGTCTGAAAGTGTGACTGCCGATGGTCAAGTTCTCACCTGGCAAGGGGCAAAGACAGACTGGTCTCATGCTTCCACTGGCAAGCATGTATGTCTCCAAGCTGCTTGTAACACCACGACGAACAGCTGCCTCACTTCTGTGCACAGGAAGTGAATTCCATGCCCTTGTCCTCCTGCCCCACCCCCGACAGACCTAAGTCAGTAGCTCTTGACACAACAGTCCCTTGTGCAAATGAATCAACAAGCTATTTATGTATGAAAGCACTTCTAAATTGTAGACCAGCATAAAAATACATGGTTTGGATGATGGTCATTTTTCACCATCATGCTTCTCAGCACTACTTCTGACTAAAGCAGTGGCCTCCTAACTGGGCTCCCAGACTAGAACTGTAGGTTCAGCTTTATCCTGCTTGTTACTGTTTAAAACTTGACTCTGACAGAGTCATTCCTCTGCTGAAAACTACAATGGCCTCATGCACCTCACTGGGTGGTAAGGCGAGAACGCAATGACACAGCATACGTAAGGTGTTTAGCAATGTTTTTATTGTTGATTGTTCTGATGATGATTATAAATCCTTGGTGGGCTCTACTTTTTTTAATATAAAGTTCAAACTTTCAGGAAATGGCATACCTTTTCCCAGCTCACCTCTAAACCCTCCTCTGCCATCCCAGTTCTTGGCCCCTGGACAAGTGATTCAGTATACCTAAACTTTGGGTTTCTCATCTTTAAAACAAGAAAACAAGGTAGGGTAGGGGGAATAATATATGTACCTCATGAGGTTGCTGTGCAGATTAAATGTGGAGAATGTAGTGATTATTATTATTATGATTATTATTCATTCCCCATCTTCTATCCACTTCCACACCTATCTGCCTTTGTCATTCCTCTGCCCAGAATGTTCACTCACTCTTCTCTCTTTGCTTGGCAAACTGTTGATCTGCAAGGCACAGCACAAATGGCTCCCTTCCTCTCTGCAGCCTCTTCTCCCAATCTTCCATCCCGCAAGGAAAGCAGAAATGCTGGCTAGCTCCTGTGTTTACCACACGGTGTTAACATCTCCACTGCTGCCTTAGAATACACTGTGCTTAGTTTGGCTGAGCACAGTGCCTGGCTCAGAAGAAGCACAAGTGGTTCGCTGAGGTGTTAAAAGATGGGAGTGTCTGTGTAGACATTAAACAGTTATTCTCAACCCAGCTACTTACTCATAAAACCTCAATTATTAATGATTTTGGGGGCAATGCATCTCAGCTATCCCAACCTGCCTTTTCAAAGTCTAGAGCTGTGTTCCATCTCTTAGATTTAATTAATGAGCAATAATTACTCTGATTTGCAAGCCCCAATGCCTAAAGGCATTTGGAAAAAAGGTACAGTCATTCTGGATAAGCAACTCTGAATATAAATAGGCTTGTGGCTACCCAACATAATTCATTTCCTTTTTAATGATCCATTGTATTTTAGAACTTATAAAAACACATTGATCTAAGTTACGAAACTTTTCGGGAGAAAGCTGCACCTTTCACGACTAACTACCATTATCTTTTGGCACAATGAGGTAATAAATTATCTGTCACTTGATTATTACTGCTCTTGACTTGGTACAGCTATGTTCATTACTCTAGAATGAATTATTAATAGCTTGAGATCTCTATGATTCCAGAGAGAAAGGCCTAGACTTTAGCTTCTGCTGGCACCGGCCATCCATTATAGCCTGATGAACTCGGAGATGTGTGGGAGGCGGGCTGGCAGAGCCCTGGAAAGCTCAGTACAACAGAGGCCACAGGACTCATCCATTGTGAGGACTATTAAACACCAAGCGAGAGCCTGCCTTCTGGACTGGTAACTAAGCTGCTTGAGTTCTTCCTCCCACAGTCCAGGATGCCATGTCAAGTCTTGACTTACAATCCATACACAAAAGTTCCTTGTGTATTGCACATTCCACTGAGAGGGTCTTTGACATGCCTCTGAGATCCCTGGGTCTGCAGGGACTCCTCTGCAGTGCTTTCTAAGAGAACTGCCCATTCTACAGGCTTCCTTTGCAGGTTGCAGAGAAAGAGTCCCACATGCTAATTTGAATCTAGGGGTCTGGGGGCAGGCAGTGGGGTTGGCCCAGTTCCTTCTGTGACCTTTAAGAGTCTGCTGTATCAGCTGAGAAGCAAGCAGTGCATCTCCTGTGGGGAATACGTTTAGGGCAGTTGTTGGGGGACTGGCACCTCCTGTTCCCTGTAGTTCCCTCTAGAATTACAATTAATGTGGAAAGAGCATGTCCCAAGGAAAATGGCCTTGGCAGAGGGGCCTCCTGCCACCTTTGTTTCAAGGGAAAATGGATAGGGACTCTGGATTGGTCTGATACCCTCTGAGAAGCAGAGGGTAAATCACTTCCAGGGGAGAGTGGTGGTGAGGACTGCTCTGAGGAGAGGTGACGGCAGCCACCCCTTTCAGGGCCTGTAAGGCAGAGACTCCCCCTGCTGCCTTAGGGATCACATCTGTTTTTCCAGCCTTTAAGTGAGAGCCAGACTCTGCAAGTGCTAAGCAATACTTTATAACCCAACACTGGTCCTGATGGACTCCAACAATACATAAGCCTATTGCCAGGTTTGCAAACAGCTTTCCCTCTTGAGGCCTAGAGTGTTGTGTCAAGGAGGGTCAAAGCTGAGCCCAGGCTCCCCTGGACACCGTGTGGTGTCCGATTAGCACTATCTATGATGGACTGGATGGGTGGGGTAATAGCACAGCAACGCTTATCTGCCGTCCTTTACTTGTTTGCTTCCATTTCCAATGTTAAATAATAATGATAACGTAGACTTGTAGGGTGTTTTAGAGTCTAAAAGGTGCTCTGCAACAAGTTTTTAACGTTTATTTGCTCTTTGGAATCACCCTAGAACAACAGTAGCTCTCAAACTTCCTGACAGTGACCCATGGTAGGAAACACATTCTCCCATGTAACATTTCACTAGTATGTGTACACACATGTACATACACAGACACACGCACGCACACGCGCATACCAGAAACAAAAGTTTCAGGAGAGTTAAGTGTGATGAACTCTGATATTTTCTGTTTTTTACTATCCTTTTTATTTACTAAATCCACTTTACAACCCCCTTATGTACTGTGACTTACAATTTGAAGAGCGCACTTCTAGGGGTATAGAGTATAAAATTATCTCCAATTCGCAAATATGGAAAAAAAGCCTAAGGGACACAGTATCGCACAGTGGCTAGAGTCAGATATTCCCAGCTGGATGATGGTAGGCAAGTCACTTGGTTTCTCTAAACCTGTTTCTTCCCCTATAAATAGAAGCAATAATACTTACCTCATACATTTTTAAGGCTGATTAAGTAAGATTAGGTGAGTAAATCTCTTGGCCTGAAATAATGGCTTAATAAATGGTAGCTGCTATTGTTTATGGTGGCGTCAAAGTGGTGGTACCAACAGTGGTGGAAGTAGCAGCAAGTGCCAGTTCAAAGCCACCCTGTCAGCTGGTGGTGTCACTTGGCATCCTGTCCAGGAACCGCTTGCGGCCGGCTTCCACATAGGGCAAGGAGCCCTACCTCCTCCACCTACACTTCATGGGCTTCTGCTACCTTACCTTCTGTATTTCTCTTTTTGATACTTTTTTTCTTTCTTCTTTTTAGGAAATTATTAAATACTTCAAATCTATAGAAAAGTTCAAAACATACGGCTTCCACCTAGGGCAAGAAGCCCTACCTTCTCTTACTTCCCTATAAGCACGTCTGGCACACAGGCCGAGAGCCTCACAGGAAGCTAGGGCAAACCTGCTACGTTCTCTCTGCCCTCAACAGCACTCACTTGCCCCTGGCATGTCCGGCAAGTCCTCCCGCACCTCCAAAGCCCACCTCCCTGCAATGCCTGGCTCTAGACACTCCCCTGGCTGCAGGCCACACAGACCTCTCTCCCCTAAACACTCAGGTTGACAATCGATGCCATGGGACTTTGCTACTCTCCCTCTCTCTTCAAACAAGTGCCTCCAGACTGCGGGCTGGCTCTGGTCTTGGAGTGCATCCTCTGCAGCACAGAGGCAGGCCGGGGGTAGGCCCTGGGTGACCAACTATGAAAGTGGCTGAGTGGGAGAGCAGTAAACACCACTTTTCTCTCTACTACCCCTCAGGGGTAGAGAAGCTCCACGCCCTGGAGCTGAGAAGGATTGGCTGGAAATGAAGCTGCTGGAAGTACACTGCTCTGGTGGCTAAAACAGGCCAGTTTGGCTTGCAGTGTTGTTGATGTGGTCCCTTTCACAGGCTTCACATTCTTCTGTAGTATATAAGGCGGGGGTGGTGGGGAATCGACCCCACCTGTGGCTGCATGTTCCCTGCTAAGTCAGACTGTGTGTGTGTGTGTTGCCTGGATACCACCAGGACTGGTGAGACGGGACCAGTCTGGAGAGTCCGGAGCAGGCCTCTGCCGAGGAAACCCAGCAGCCATAAGTACTGCTTTGCTGGGCTGTCCCGCGGCTGGCACCAGAACAAGAGTTTAAAATAAACTGTTCTGTGTACCGACTGGGGTCATGCTCACCTATCATATTCAACATCTTTCTGCAAATGGTTATCTAGTGAGAAGCCAGACTTAAAGCTTTGACTACTTAAGTGAATGCTTATGAGGGCTACTTTTACACAGTGTAATCTTCAAGAGAACCCTCTAAAGCAGGTAGTTAAGACTATTACTACCATTTTACAGATGAGAAAACTGAAGCTCTGCGAAGTCAAGTCATTCACCTGAGGTCACACAGCTAATGAAGGGCAGCACCGGGAGAGGAAGGCATCGTGCCTGCTGAGCCCGTCACCTCCTGCACCCACGTGACTACGGGTCTGTTCAGCCATGGCTAAAAGAAGCATTCTTTTTCCTCAGAAAACCAACCCCAAAATGACTATATGAGTAGCTTGAGCCTGTGGGGAAAAAGTAGTGGTAATTTTAGAGAAAAAAAAATGCTGCTCTTTCTTCACTCACCACCCAAATTACTAAATTGGAAGAAGGGGAAAAAAAGGTAAGAGAGGGGGAAAGCAAGCGTGATGCCCCCAGAGTGGTGCTGGACTGAAAACCACCCCTTTTCCCTGCTACAACAATGGCTGCGCCTTAACAAATCCTTGGAAATGAGGAAAACAGCCCTCAAACAGGACGGCGTTCCATTTGTAGCTGGCTGGCAGAGTCAGAGAGCTGCTTCCTAATGACAAGAGAGTGAACACTAAGATGGAGACAGAAGAGAGAATTAAATGGAAAAAAGGAAAGGGCCCAAATGGGTGGTTCCCATGGCCCCAAACAAGATAAGCAGGGCCGACTGTGGCCACACTCAGGCCACGCTCCCTTCACCAAGGGCCCCAAGCCCTGTGCATGACACGTGGTGCCGTCTCTACTTCTGCGGAAATGGATAAACTGTATCTGAAATGTGTGACCATCACTGCTCAGATGTTAAGTACTGCTCGGTGACATATACATCAACTGTAATACCAAATTATAGAGGCCCAGTTGGTGCAGAAAATTCTTCAGATAAAAAGAAAAGGAATTTGGATGAATGCAGGAAAGTCAAGGTACCTCTTTGCCTATGGCTTGCAGTCTGAAGGGGAGATTGTTCTAAAATCTGAGTATGTAACCGGCTCTATATCCACTCTGGTCTCTTCTAATCTGACACCACTATCTGTTTAAAAAGTACCAAAGGCTCCTGACTGCTTTTAATTTCAAGTTGAAAACCCTTGGCCTGGCCTACAAGATCCTGCATGACCCGGCTGACCTCTCCAGGCCCTCTGCACCACACCCCCTTTGCTCACTGATCCGTGGGCCAGAAATCTCACTGGGCCTGGATGCCTTTCTTCCTAAGGCTGACCCCCGACCAGTTCAGAAGCTCTGCAGCCCCTCCTGATCCAGCTCTTTTCCTGCTTACCACTTTCACTTCTTCAGAGAGATCTCTTTGGACACTCCATGCCAGGCCAGGTACCTTGTAACAACTCTAATTCTTCAATTCTGCATTCTAGCACTTATTGAATTATGTTACCATTCGTGGAGTTGTCATTGTTTGTCTCCCCCCACTTACTAGAAGCTCCAAGAGAGCAGGGATGGCACTGACCTTGCTTACTGCCCCACCCCAGGGTCTAGCACAGAACTTGCCCATATCAGGTATTGAGAAAAAAAAAGAACACACATGCTTTGGGGGACCATCTTCTTCTAAGAGTATCGAGGCTCAACTGCACTAAATCCCTGGTTTAAACTTTCATATAACCTACTGGTGTCTTAGAGCTTTGGCCACGCTGGGAACAGTGATCCGGGGAGTGGCCAGAGCAGCTCACCCCAACATTAACAGCACATAACAAACCAGGGGGATCTCCATAGCCAAACTACTAACCCAGAAGGTACAAAGGCCATAAAATATTCACAGGGTGTAATTATAATTACTACATGCATTATCTAATATATATTATATGCAATAGATCAAGTTCACAATATTATACCAGTCTTCTTCTATTACATTTATTAAACCTTCTAGGGTAGTATCTGCTGTGTCTTTTCTTTTCTTATCACTTTCTGGAATCCCTTTACTTCCTGCCTACCTTAGATGATTATTAAGATTGCCATCAATAATAACAGCATCTGGCATTGCCTGCACACTTACTGTAAGTCGGGCTGTAAGCACTCCATTGATTATCTCACTTGATTTTTACAATAACCCTGTGAGAGGAAGTTCTATTTTTATCCCATATGACCAAGCTAAGGTTCAGAAAAACTCAGAAATTTGTCTGGGGCCACATATTAAATAGTGGTAGGGCTAGAATTTGAAGTTAGGCTGTCTACAGTCCGATCCTAGAGCTAGCACTCTAAAATGCTCTGATACGACACTGTGTGTGTGTGCTGATAACATATATAGCATATAACCAGCCATTTTAATCTCACATGCCTCTCTTCTTCCCTACATAGCCTCACCTTAAAGAGATTATGGGTAAAAGGAGAACCTGATTAGTTTTGAAAGCCTGAAGGATATTAGGCTCATCTCTGCCCACCAACAGTATAAAATCCCCCAGCTTTTCTATTGGTAGACAAATAACCTGGGTCATGGGACGTTTTGGCCCAACTCTGGAATAGGCTGGGTTTTGTTAACAAGAATTATACTTTTGCTGCTAAGTTGCCTAGTTTTCCTAAATTAGTCATAGTCGTTTAGAGACTAACAACATGCCAACCTGAATTCTATTTGCCCTACGCTGTCTCGACTCCTTGGTATTTGAACAGCCTTACGCAGACGGAAGGCACGTCCTTTCAGTCTAGGGGCTAAGGGATGAGCCTCCTCCTCCAGGTCCAGTCCGGTCCGGTCAGGCGGTACCCTGTCGCTGTGTTCTTGGATCCAGTCCATGGGCCCGGATGGGGGTGAACAGCCCTCACATACCAAAAGACCTGCCCAGAAACTAGCCTGGGGGACCCTTCTCCCTGGAAAATTATTTAACTATTTCAAGTTGTGTAGTAATCTATTCAAAAGTCCAATGTAATTACCATTTTCAAAGCATCTTACAGTTTTTAACGTCCTTTCACATTCATTATCATTTTTTAATTTATTTTGAAGCTTATCTAGAGAGGGATGCCAGAGCGTAAACACAGGAGGCATAAAAGGTGCATGTGTGCATGCCAACCTGATGTCGCCAAGTGCTATGAACACATCGGCTCCTGTGGGCGGCAACACCTCCTTCAGTGGCTCATCCTATCACTTTTAGGCCAGCACTGCCTAAAAAGGCAGGCTATGGAGAAGTTATCTTAGGACTTCCTACCCAAGGAAGGAGGTGCAAGGTGACCCAGCACAGAAGGCAAAAGGGTATCATCTGTTCTACAATTATCAAATACCTTTGAGCGCTTATTACCCTCCCAGGCCTGCTTTAAGTGCTAAGGACACAGCAGTGCAGGGAACACAATGAACACAACCCCTCAAAGTCCCCTGCTTTAAGAAACTTACATTCTTTTGGGGTAGGACAAACAAAAAGCAACTAAACTATCTGTTGGAAAAGGAGCCTGTTTGCAATTTTAGACAGGGTGGTCAGAGAAGGGGTCACTGAGAAGGAGGCAAGTACAAACAACCTGAAGTGGGAAGAGGCTATAGAAAAGCGAACAGCAGATGCCTCAGGTAGAAACATGCATGGCACGTTGGCAACACCAACTGGAAGCCAGCATGCCTGCTGCAGAGTGGGCAAAGGGGAGAGCATCGCCAGCAGCCAGCCAGGTAATGGACTTGGGGGTGGCAAATCCTGTAGGACTTTGCAGGCCACCTAAGAGTTTTGTTCTCCTTTCAATGAGATTAAAAGCAATTAGAACATTCTGATGAGAGAGAGAACATAACAGTCATAACATAACTGTAAACTCAGAAAGGTGTCAACTACTAAGACTTAAGATGTTCAAATTCCATGGGATATAAGAGAGATATAAGAACTTTACAAACTAGCATAAAATCCAGAGACATAATTCAAGACATGTAAAGACCAGAATACAGCATTTTTCATATTTATTTCAGTAGCTAAAATGTGTCAGGCATTGTGCCTCTATACTAGGTCTCTACTAAAAGGGTAGGTCTTTGGAGTTTTCTACATGTTTCCCTTAGTCATTATGCTGATCTTCACTTGGAGGTTGGGGGAGGGACAGAATGTTTAGCTAAACCTGAAATGGAGGCCTAGAGTAACAGCCTCTAGGTGCTAGATACCTGTAACCCAGTTAAGTCACTCACAAAGAGCACCAATATTAAACATGTCATGTAAACATTTATAAAGTGCATTGAATGTAACAATCTTAGCAATCTTTAATTAATTAAAATAAACAGCAGTCTTCTGATCCAGATCCATACTACTATTTCATTTTACAGATGAAAAGCCAGGAGCTAAATCAAAGGTTAAAGGACTGGCCCTCTGCCACGGGGCTTAGCTCCAAAAAGAACAGTGGCTCTGAGACAGACCAGTCAGAGCTCTTCATTCCCATGAAATACAAACCTCATTTCTGTTCCTATGGAAATAACCATAATCCTTTATGGAGAGAGAATCAAGGTTCTACAGTGACAGGATTATGGGAAATGTTGGAGAGAGAGAGAGAGAGAAAGAGAGAGAAACACACATGCATAGACACACAATACACCCTGGATAATCTATTTCCTTTCATGGAAATTTTTTAAATAAGGGAAATAATCCATCTGACTGACATATTTTTGAAAAGGAGTGTACTTTCACTCCAAAAAGGAAACAGAAAGAAAATTACATTCCTTGCCATGAGTCTGAAACAACTTGAGAAGCTGACGTTGAAAATGCTGGCTGTATTTCAAGGGCCCATGTACCAAAATGACTGGAATTTATACATCTACACGTGCTATCACGGAACCTCTGAATTACATGTGGATATTCAATAGAGAAAACAGTTATTTCAAGGTGTCCTGAAAAGTTCATGGCTCCTCACATACAAGAGCTAACAACCTATGGAAAAGTGCTGGAGATCAATTAGTAGTTAACAATGAAAGATGAAATCCCAGATCTCTAACACCCATGAAGATTTATTTGAAAAGAATATCCACATTCTGTATGTTTATATTACAGATGCTGAAGAACAGAATTCTTTAAAAAAGACAACACAACTTTATACAGTCCATAAAAGTTAGAAAACAATCTGAGTGGATTACACCTTAATACGTCTCCCTGCTCCTAAGCTCTGTGCTTCTGCTGTCTCCTGACATTTCAACGGAAGTTCAAACCTAAGTGAAACAGTTGCTCATCTTATTTGTTATACATATAAAGTAACTGAGTTTATATGTAGTGGTACATGTTAGAGTAAGAGTGAACACACAAACCCATCTGTTGTATTTACTGCCTTAATTACAAAAATAGACTCATCAGGGAATTATGCCAATGGAGCTCTTACTTCAACGCAAGCCAGGCAAAATTTGATTTGTCCTCACAGCACAAAACTGGAAACTCACGGAATTCTACTTTGGAAGCAAATTATAAAACAAGTGCGGAGTTGACAAACAGGAACCATAAAGATCCAATGTGAGAAAAACAACATATCATCAGGCAGAGAAGAGCAGACAGTGTCTGGTAACAGAGATGCCCAGCAATTCAAGCAGTGAGGCTGAGATCTATCTGGGCTCCGGATCCAGCCATCCTTCCGGCTTTCAGTGAGCATCGTTCTCAAAGCCCAAACCCAGTACTTTTAAGTGGGAAGTCAAAAGCATTTGATGGCCATGTTCTGCAACGCTTTCAATCGTGCGGGCACCCAAGCCTGACGCCTTAGCTAAGCTATGGTCATTCTGCTTTGCTGGGCTCCTCAGGGAAGGTGGGTGAAGAATGCCAAGGGGATGGCCGTGCAGACGGGAAGACAAGTGCAATTAGGTTAAAGAAGCACTTCAAGGACATGGTGGTGCACAATTCCCAGTGGCAACACCATCAACGGCTGACTTGGACAACCAATCTGGAAAGTGTACAGACCCACAGAGATGCAACGACGTCACGAGTATCAGACCCTCAAGGAACTGGGAATGCCTCACTGCGGCCCACGTGGCCTGACCCGCCTACCCCTCCCATCTCCCGACGCGCCTCTCTGCCCTCACTCGCTGGGCCAACGGCCCTGGCCTTCGCAATGCTCCCGTCATGCCACGCCCGCTCACACCGGACACCGACTGATCACCCCCAAGACAGCACGCCCCCTGCCGGCACCGCGATGCCGCCGTGAACCAGACCGGCAAGATCCCAGCTTCAGCATGGCGGCCTCACAGTCCAGCTGGGAAGATAAACACACGAATGCGTCAGTAAGAGTGCTGCGCTGCGAAGGTGGCCGGAAGGAACAGAACAGAACCAGCCTGGGTAGGGTGCGGAAGGCCTCTCCGAGGGGAGACGTGAGCTGAGCCCCTAAATCAGAGGGCAGTCTGGAAGTTTACAGATTAGGATCATGACTCACACAGGCAATTAAGAAGTCCTATCTTCAATCACAAAACAGTGACGCCTACTTGAGACCTTTTTAAAAGTTATACTCTTACAAAATTCACTTCCTTTTCCACAGGAATTCTGAAGTCTGTGTCAACAGCTGTTTGGTACAGTAGGAAGCCCCGGAACCCTCACCACCCCTATGGTTCCCACCCAGCTGAGAACACCCTGGGGCTTTGGGCTGCTCCTGCCACCTGGCCGTCCCTGTGGCCTCAGCCCACGCAGGAGGCAGACCCTCCTGAAAGGTCTACCGCTCAGTCTTGCGAACTGAAGGTCATCTTCTAGAAATTTACATAGGGGACAACCACAGCACAATCCTGTTGACTTGTGCTGGCATGTGGTCGGGTTATATAAAAAGCTAAGTAATCGTTAAGCAACTGTGGGAAACAAAAGAGTAACTCTAAAAAGATCTCTGGTGTTTGGAAAACTTGAGTGGACAAAGGAGCAAGGTTAGGGGAGTCCCATTACTCGATGGAAGGTCAGGGTTCAGGATTCACTATAAAAATGTCAGAAAATCACCTATACTTGCAACTCACCCTAACAAGTCTTCTCCATGAGCTTGTGCTGAAAGATAAAAATGGATGCTTCAAAAAACAAACAGCAAGTGGCTTCAAGAAATAATTCGTTTATCAATTCTATACTTTAGTGTCCTAAGGCTCCAGTATAGCTAAAAGTTCTTCAGACTCCTGACCTAGAGAAGACTGGATGCCTACAGGTGTACGTCAGGCATCTGATGAGAGAGTACATGACCACAGGTCAGGGCTGTGAACCGCAACAGTTGGCCAAGCACAGGTAGTATCTCTGGACATGCAGATCTGATCTATGCAACTCCCACAAGACCACAGTACCGCAAGGCTACAACACACGACTACAGATACTAACACACACAAACCCCCACCAAGCCGCACATGCCCTGAAACATAAACACACCCTCGCCTGACTCCCCTGCTCCGCTCCCCACCAACACACTTATGAAACAAAATGCTTCTATCCTAACACAAAATCAGTAAATGATACTACATTCAATTTGGTCCTTAGGGTTGCCATTTTAAATAGCTATCTTTTATCCTTTCTTTTGGTGTTATTAGGGGAAAAAAACCTAAGACACATATCCCCCCCCACACCTTTTTTTTGCATTGTAAGTGAAAAGCGTCCTTTGTGGAATAATTGAAAAGAAAATAAAAATCACCCCTTATTCCATCAACCAGAAATAACTAAATTTTATCCAGTGTTTTAAGGTACCCATGCTCTGTCCTATGCTTTCCCTAGCTAGACACACACACATATTTTAAAACAACCTGGAATTGTATTGCATGCCCATAGTTTTTATAACCTGTGTTTACTGCTTTTCTATGAACTTCTCAAATATCGTCCATTATCCTGCTCAACATATTTATAGTTGTATAGTATTCTACTACATGGAATGGATATTCTATAACATAAGAACTTCCTTATTACTGGATACCCAGATCATTTTCAGTATTTTGTTTCCAGTAACACTGTGTAGAACCTGTATCTACCTAACACTTTTGCACATCTTTCTTTCTTCAGACTAAATTCACAGAAATGGAATTTCTCAATAAAACGATATAAATACCTTTAATATTACTAAACTGTCACCTAAAAGACATGTACCACCTAGAATGTTTTAGCATGCCTGTTTCTCTGGGCCCAAGGCACTATTCTTTTGAAACTTTTAGTAAATAGTAAACAGTATTGCGTCTATCTTGTTTTAGGTTGCATTTCTTTGGTTCATAATGATAATGAACTTTTCCTAAATGTTTTATTAATCCAATGACTCTATTAAGGGCCCAGATGTAACAATTAGTTTCCAGCAAAGCAGACCAAAAGTTAACAAGTAAATAATAGAACATGCCAGGCAAGGATGACACCTTATTTCTGTGTTTTTAAAAATAAATACAGTTCTACATGTATTAAAGTATTTCTGTATTTATAATCTATATATCTTCCATGAAACTTAATGGGGAAGAAAAATACTACTAAGCTACCAAATCCCCAAGAAGCCAGGCAAGGGTGAATCTCGCTGGCCCAGTGCAGGTGCAGCACACTGTGTTCTACTGAGAACCACAGATAAACATGGCCGGGAGGGGAATGATGTCCATCTCCCTGCACCTGCTTTACAAGCTCTGTGGAGGTGAAGATCATATCTGTCTTGTTCAGCAATTTCGCCCAGTACCTGTCATGACAGGTACTCAATAAATATTTGCTAGGGCTACTTTCAGGTGGTGGCCAAGGGCCTTGAGGGGACCTGAGCTATTAGCCCCACTGATCTCAGTGTATCCCAC
This sequence comes from Smutsia gigantea, assembly GCA_032199065.1. Taxonomy (NCBI): domain Eukaryota; kingdom Metazoa; phylum Chordata; class Mammalia; order Pholidota; family Manidae; genus Smutsia; species Smutsia gigantea. The sequence continues at coordinate 28,406 of JAVSCE010011772.1, read as the reverse complement.
CAGCCTAGTGAGTACTGAAACACTGGGACACGTGACATGAACGTTTCTGGCTGCCGGAGCAGCCAAAGGAGGGTCACAGTGCCTCCCGATACGCTTCACAGGGAGGCTGGGAGGGTACAGTGAGGAGGAGACGTGAATAAGGTTCTGAAAAACTATGCAGTACTGTGCAAAGTGGGACTGGACAGAGGGAGAGGAGAAGACATTTAAACGGAAGCTTCACAGAGGCACGACTGATGAGTACATGCAGAGATGTTATCGGTGAAACAAGTCTTGGTAAGAAATCAAGTTTCTGGCTCTGGGATTCCACGAGCTGAGCACTGGAAGACTCTGTCTCCCTGGAGCCCAGGTGGGCGATGTAAGAGCCAAGTATAACCAGGCCACAAAGTCCTAAAGACTAACTTTAATTGTGGGCCATGGCTGTTGGGCTCTTCCTACCCACAAGTTTGGTATGGATTTTCCCAGTGTCCAGGGGGTTCTTCTAGGATATGTGTATATGTTCATGTTATGAGCTTTATTTCTCCTTTTGGAATTTGCTGTGACTACTAAATCTGATGTTTCACATTTTTCAATTTCAGGTCCAGCAGAAAGTCAGTGATTAGCAGAACTAAGCATTGCTGAACAAACTTTATAAGGATCAGCATTCTGAACTGGGAGAGAAAAAAAATCCCTACAAGAACTTGCCTTGGGAAAGAGTAAAAAAACAAACAGAACATTTTCTACATGTTTGGAGGCCAGTGTGGAGGTATTTGGTGAAGGTCAAAGAGACAGAGGTAACATTTTTAGGAAGATCGAACTGGAGAGATTCCTAATCAAGAAGGTTGGAGTTCACCGGGAGGGACCCCCCCTCCACACCTGAGGTTTGAGAAGGGAGCCGGGGAGGGATGACAGCTGGAACAGGCCAGAAGGCCATGACTGCACCAAGAGCAGAGTAGTCTCTGCACCCAGGGGCCCACCAGATGGGCTCTCTGTTAGGGACAGGGCGGGGCTTAGCGACCCATGCCCTGGACTCGTGCTTCTGCTTCAGCTCTCTATGCCACTCAGAAGCAAAGCTATCACCATCTATATATAATAGAGAGTCTCAATTATGAAAAATGGCAATAATCACCAGAAGCGAGCCTGCTGGAGGCTGCTGCGGCACCGGGGTATTGTTCCACACTCTCCAGACTCCCGCACTGCCCGTGCCCCCAGAGCCCCCCAGGAGGCTAGAACCTGTTGCCATGGTAGCTGCTCTCTCCCCCTCTTAGGGAGGGCTCGCTCGAAGCCATTATGAAAATAAAAAGCTTTTACCTCCCAGGACCACCTCCCCTCCAGCTTCTCTCTCTGCCTCCTCCACTTAAATTCTGGGGAGCACACACAGCAGAAATTGAAATATGGGCATTTCAATTACAGCAATGACAAAAAAAATTCACAATCCAGTTTCCAGACAGAGATGGGTAGGAAACAACAGTCAAAGTGACAGTGTGTGTGTTCAGGTTAGGGAAATTAAAAAAAGAAAGAAAGAAAAAGACAGATAATGAAAGAAGGACATTCTCTGCAGAACATTAGATCTGACGAACTGCACAGCAGGGTCTGGTTGGAGGCTGAGGAAAGGGGAGGGAGAAGAACCAGTCCTAGTGACAGCTGATGAGAACCAATCCCCGAACAGCTGAGAAACCATCTCCTCTTGTTAACAGAAACCAAAGGAGGGGGTGGGACCTGCCAGAAAACCGGCCGAAGAAGCTCCTGAGAACCGCTTCCTCGGGGAGAAATCGAGGGCATTGTGTAAGTCACAGCCCTACATCATGGGATTTGTTTGTGCCCACCATCAAATGCAAAATAAAAAAATAATGAGAAAGAAATGAGAAATGTTATAGCAGGATGGGAGCCATTTTCTGGGTTGTCCTTATCTCTAAAACAGCATCCCTCCCACCAGCACTCATTCTCCTTTTCTCAGAACTTCTGTTGCAACTGTCCATGAGTGAGGTGTCCTGGCCTGTGACTCACTCCCAAGGGTGCGCCCAAAGTGAGGGTGGCCTCAGACCCCTGTTTTAAGTCCGGAAAATGGAGACACATGTATGGATTCACATGCGGAAAGAGCGCTTAACGCAAGTCCAGCCCATGCCAAAGATGTAGAGATGTCATTTCCTGCCCACAAAGCTAGTGGCGTCACCAAGGCAACCGCCAAGCAGTGACTATTCTGCTCTACACCCCAACCCTGAAACTGGAAGAAAGAAGGTCAGCCCCCCGAACTCATACCACTGGAGGTGATGAAGCATAAAATTAGAACAAACAGTGGAACAAAGCAATAAAATGCCACACCTAGCGGATATCAGTCTAAAAGTATCTTACAATGGAGAAGTCCAGGAAGAAAGTCTGCATTATCCACCTCGTTGGTGTGGTTTGGACTCACGGTGCCGAGGGCAAGGCCCGTGACCCAAAGTCCATCCACTACCCCCTAAGGCGGTGCGGCTCAGGGCTGCTGGCCCTTTCTGATGACAGAGTTCTTCATGAACTTTCCCTCTGCCCAGAGTGTTCTGCACCTTCTTCAGGATGCATATTTGTGTGGAGTTAGTTTTATTTCTCCTTTTGGAACTTGGTGTGCTTACTGAATCTAATGTTTCATTATTTCTCAGTTTAAGAAAATTCTCAGCTGTTATCTCTTCAAATATTATCTCTTCCTTTTCCCTTTAGTCTCAAATTCTAGAATTCCTGGAGACATATTTTAGACTCTTTTATTCTGTTCTCCATGTCTCTTCAAGTATTTCCTATTTCATTATTTCACTAGACTGCCTTCTGGCAATTTTCTAAAGTCTATCTTCTTGTTCATTAAGTCTCTCACCAGCTTTTTTTAGTCTTATATTTTTTTCTTAACTGAGTTTTAAACTTTAATGATATTTTATTTCTATAAATTCTATTTGGTTCTTCCAAATCTGCCTTTTCCTTTGGTTTTTAATCCCTTCTTTATATTTTTAATTATTTTAAGTACAGTTTTTTTATGGTTTCTGGGGAGTTTTTCTATTACTGCTTTATTATTTGAAGTTTGTGAGTTTGATATTCCTATACATTGGTTCAACTGACTCTAGGCAGTTGACAGTGAATTATTTCCTTGTATATTTATAATTTTGAATTTATCTGCAGAGCTTACTTTACGGAAATCCCACGCACTATAAGTTGAGTACGTATTCTCAGCCAGTACTCGAGGTTTATCACTGAGTGTTATTGGTAGAATAAATTTGAATGTGGTTATAATTTTCCTTACAGTCTCCAGGCTAAGACAGAAAATTAAATTCCCTGTTGTGTCCCTGCACCACAAGTAGTTCCATTTTTTTTTTTATAACCTACTCCATGTTTTCAATGAGGCTGAAGCCTGTCCAGAATCCCCAATTAAGGTAGGGGTCTCAGTTTTAACTCCTTCTCCTCAGTTGGTCCCCAGGTCTTATCTCCAATCCCACATGATTTTAAAACCCAACTTAACTGACACTAACAACTGTACCTTTTCCTGCCCACCCCTTCCACCTGTCTAGGACAGCTACGTTGTCAACAGGCCCTTACTGATTAATTTTCTAGGGAAATTTAACTTTTGCTTGATTTATTATTCATTACTGATGAGGACTCAAACTCTGCAAAGACAGACTTCAAGTTGAGTTAAAACTGATAAGTTTGCAAATTATTCCTGTGTGGTCGAGATGCAAATAATTTCTGTCCAGCAGAAAAGATAATCTCAAAAGTTAAGATTTTATTGCCCTGGAGAACATTAACTGGTTTTGAATCTAACTTAGTGATCTTATTTTCAGCATTCTTTCACTCTCCCATCCTCTTTTGAACCAGCTTTATATTTCTGTGGTTAGTCTCATAAATCTTTGACATGTGCTCATTCTATACTTTTATAAATGTCATATTTAGTTTTTTAAAAAAACTATACATTTAACATTAACTCTATTGAGGGCCTATCAACTTTATGGCAATGTATTAACTTTTTTATATATGTGATACTATTAAATTCAATCCCCTTGACAGAGGAGTTATTATTCCAATTTGACAGATGAGGAAACCGAGGCTCAGAGAAATTGCATCATTTGTTCAAGGTCACCTAGCTAAGAAGGAACAGAGTAATAATTCAAATCCAATCCATATGCTATTTTCTCTTCACCAATGTAATGAGCCAAATATTCTCTTCCTATAACATCCACCCATTAGTATTAATACAGCAAGGAGCTGTTCCTTCCCTTTTCTAGACAAAATGGTCCAGCTAATGTAGATTAAAATTGCACTAGCTTTTGAAGGTAGATAACCCAATCAGTTGTTACACATTGACCTTACCGATAACTAAACCCCCTATGGATTATTCCTGTAAACTGGCTTTAAGTCAAACTTGAACTCACCATTAAAAGCACAATGATTGGGGGACCTGATGAAGGGGTAGTTTAATAATCGTAATATTGCACATGTAATTGTAAATTAATGATAATAAAATAAATTATATTAAAAATAAAAAAAAAGCACAATGATTACTAAAAAACAAACAAACAAAATTAAAAAATAAACAATCACCTTATGATCCTGTTCATACCAGACGGGAAATTGTATGCTTAGAAAAGAACAACATTAAAAATAAAAAATCATAATAGGTATGCTATCCAATGCAAAAACAAAAACAAAAAAAGCCTATATGGTTTGAACCCTAACATTGTTAACTTATGGTCAAATATGCCAAGCACATTTCTAGAACAAGAAAAGTTTAACAGGAACTTAAAATGAGAATTCTAAAGCTTCAAACTCCAAGTTATTTAATTAGTTTCTCAGATTTGAAAAAAATTGAGAAAGGGCCATGAAAGGAATAGCAATTCTGAATTTAAAAATGTATAGAATTCTGAGAAGTTGGACACCTGAGTTTGAACTACAATTTCTTAAAAACTGGAATTAGACATAATTTCTCAAAACATCTCCAGATTTTTATAATATACTAAAAAATATGTCCCACTGAAGGTGTCACCAAACCGAATAAATTGGAAATATTTGAATTAAAAAATCTTAGATTTTAACAGCCCACATAGGGGCAATTTTCAAGTCAGTCTGTTTTGAGAAAACAAATGCTCGGATACCACTCCCACAGACTCGGGCACATCTGCTTTCATGTGCCCCCAGGGGCATTCCTCCTGACTCTCACCTCCGAGGCAGCTCTATTCTGTTTAGGAAGTGGCTGCAATGAGCATGTTGGTCAGAGACCGTCCGGGCCTCTCCTCTCAGCCAGGACAGTGGTTCCCAGACCATAGTCCGTGGGGTCTGGGGGGCCTCCAGGCCCTTCGCAGGGGCTCCGGGAGATGCAGGAACAAGGGTCAGTGAAACTGCTGGTGCCTGTGCATTACTCTAGGCAGAAGCACCAAGCTAGAGTTAGTGTATTCTTCCCCACTACAAACTTGGAGGTTTGAAAAAAAAAGCCCACTTTTACTTAAAAACATCCTGATAAAATAGTAAAAGTCATTACTTTAACTAAATCTTGACCTGTTAACACACATCTTTTATATATTGTGATGAAATAGGAGATGTGCACGAGCACTTGTGTCGCTCACCAGGCTGACTTGAGAGAAGGCAGTTGTGTCTGACTTGCAGCTAAACCTCTTTTTTCATGAAACATCATTTTAACTTGAAAGAACAACTGACAAACTATGGTTATTCAGACTTCCATTTTCTTAAAAATGAACCAACTGAGTATGTCACTTCAAGGAAAACAAATGACAGTATTTATTCCAATGATAAACTTCATTCTTTCAAGCAATAAAGTATAATTGTAGAAAACTTGGATTTGTGACCATGAGCTTGACAGCTTCCCAATACTTAATGACTTTTTAAAATGAGATTAGTGGTGGTATTAACAAATGCAATTAAAAAAAATATGATGAAATGTATCCACATTGGAAGATATGTATAATTCCCTGAACCAATATTTTCCAAATAATTAATATACATTAAAAAATCATGCATGGAAAAATTGAAGGAACAAAATAGCAGCAGACTCACAGACTCTAAGAAGGGACTAGTGGTTACCAAAGGAGAGGGGTGTGGGGGGGAGGGAGGGAGAAGGGGATTGAGGGGTATTATGTTTAGTACACATGGTGTGGGGGGTCACGGGGAAAACAGTGTAGCCCAGAGAAGGCAAACAGTGAATCTGTGGCCTCTTACTACACTGATGGACAGTGACTGAATTGGGGTATGGGTGTGGACTTGATAATATGGGTAAAAGTAGTCACCACATTGTTTTTTCATGTGCAACCTTCATAAGAATGTATATCAATAATACCTTAATTTAAAAAAAGAAGAAGAAGCATCCATGCCTGCCTGTCTCCCCTTAGGCAGGCCCACTCTGCTACTCTGTGCAGAGTGTATTAAAACTTACTTTGCTTTCTTGAAAAAAAAAATCATAAAAGATCCATTAGAAATGCAAGATATGCAATAGGTTTCAATGCAATTATGTGTGACGAGTCACTGATACAATTTCATTTTTCACACTGCAATATTTTTTATACAGTGAAAAATTTCCACTCATTGAGTTTTAGTGTATTCATTAAAAAATGCAGAATTACTTGAAAAGGTGATTAAAAATACTTATTCCAACTACATATGCATATGTGGCTTGATTTTTCTCATACCCTTCAACAATAAAGCATACAATAGATTGAGTAAAGTTATTATCCAGTTAGCTTTTAAGTCAGACATAAAATGGATTTACAAAAATGAAAAATAATGCCATTTAAGGAATTCATAAGTAAATATGTAAAATTTCTTTCTAGTTTTAATTTCTAATACTATCAATAAACATAGATATAATCCATATAAACAAAGGCTGATGGAGTTCTTAATAATTTTTATGCATGTAAAGAGGTGCTGAGATCACAATGCTTTAGAAATGCTGAGGTAAGAAGATAGTATCTTTGGGGAGGTGATGAAAATGTTTTGGAAATAGAATTGATGGCTATATAACATGGTCAATATACTGGATGCTACTGAATTGTATGCTTTAAAATGTCATGTGAATTTTACCTTAATAAAAAGGAATGTTCAAAGAAAATGAAGATAGGGCTTTGGAAGCACTGTCAAGAGTCCAGCTGATCTGCATTAGTCCCATGAAGACTAAGAGCCATGGACTCCTCACCATGAGACTGCCTCAGTCTAGAACTACCTTAGGTTCTTTCTGCTTGACATGGAATTTAAATATTGCAGGAGACCCTTTGAAAATAATGAAGACCAGGACCAGGTTTTTACAATTTTGCCTAAACCCCTGATTTTATAATCTCCATGCCATCTTTGACCAATAAATGTAACCATTCTGTCAACAGCCAACACAAAGGTCAACTGCTTCTCTAAACATATGTCACACTGTGAACATTTTGTTCCTGGGAACAAAATGGGGTGCAAAAATCACAGGCAGTCCCCGCATTCATGGGGCTCAGGTTTAGTGATCAACACTAATCAGAAAACAGTATAAATTAAACTATACACCTGTGAAGACCACTCTATGAGGAAGGTGTTACAATGACAGAAGCATAAAAAATAGGGGACCCTTGACTAAAGTGAAGGCCAGAGAAGGAGTCCTTGAGGACCAGCTGCACAGGCTTCTCCTGAGAGCTTGTCAGAAATGCCAGGCCCCAGGCCTTTTCCAGAGCAGAAGAAGAGACTGCGGTTTAACAAGCTCCCCAGGTGATTCCTGTTGAAGAAGCACTCACTGCTCTAAAGAACGGGAGGGGTCAGTTAGATGCAGGAGGAGTATCCCGGCTGAGGTCCTAGGCCAAGGCACTGTGGTCAGAGCCAGGAGGACCTGTTTGAAGACCTCAGAGCCTACTGTGGCCGGAGTGGGGAGCACAGGGTGCTCCTGCAGCAGATGTCAGGGGCTAGCATGTACTAAATCTGGTCAAGGGTCAATACAGGACTCAGAAGGGACTGTAGTCTCCTGAACTCTCTCAGGCACACCTTCCTGGCACTAAACTGCTTTCAAAACACTATGGACACTCATCCTTTTATAGTTGATGAAGGGCAAATGCCTTTAGTTCCAATGAAAGAACCAAGTTCTTAAAGCACAAGTGGCAACAGCTCTGTCTCCCCACGGTGGAACAACAGGGCAGCCTTACCACACCTTAAATTGAGTGTAAGACTCACACTAACATCCTGATGTGGACGAGGGCCGTCATTACCATCAAGGTTTGAACTCCAAAGAGGTGGTGACTGCTCTCTGGATTCCACGCAAATGTGAAGGCACAGTGCATTTGGGCCCCCTGACAGCAAATATGGGTCACAATGCCCCTGATCCTGGCGACCACTTTATCTAGTTCTTGGGAGCCTTACGGGAACATGATCAACAAGCCTGTACATCTCAGCAAACTTCACTGTGGGAGCAGCACCTAACAGAGCATATCAATAAATATTTGAGACAGAGAGAAAGCAGGATTCAAAACTTCACTGTCTCCAGGCATTCACAGATGTCTGAGCAGGGGAGGAACCCGTCATGCTCAGCAGCTACCTCGGGAGCAAATAAAATGAGTTCTGTGCTATGAAGACCCCCAGGGAGGGGGAGAGTCAGGATGTGGACTTGGGCTGGGGAAGGCAGCAGCCTAATACGCCAGGGAAGGCAGGAGATATCTTCATTAATACAGGAAAATTGGCTCAATCTCCAGCTAATAAACCCTAGGGCACTACCCAAGGTGAGGAGAGTCGAGGGTTAGGACTTCTGGGTCTTTGTGATAATTTCTTACTTTCTCATTACTTCAGGGATCTAGGAGTGTTGACCAGAGTTGCTCGTACAGTAAATGTAAGGTAAAGATGGAGGACCAAGTTCATTTCCCCTATAGCTGAAAGTCTACCTAAGTGACAATGGGTTTGTGTTGCAATGTGAAAGGGGTATGGAAGTTTTCTAGTCTTCTGAATGGTTATGTCCAGCTTTACAATTCTTTTTCCAGATACTTTGGAGAGAAAAACATTCTTCCAACAAAGATATGGTCAACTTCCTGACCTTTTATGGTCAATAGAAGCTGCATTAGCAGCTGCCACCTGGAACCCCACATGGCCCTTTGCTTGCTTTAACAATGAAAGACTAGGATGAAAACACGAGTGTTGTTTTTTATTTCTTTGTGAAAATCACAGATGAGCAATGTGTCAGCCTTAAGTAGTTGATAATTCCCTTGCATAATAACAAATGCAGGCAAAATTATTTAACTATTACAAGAAACAATTTAACAAATTCAGAGACAACCTCAGCCACAAGATGGTTTCCAGTGAGTTTGAATTTCAAGGCATTCTTTTGTTTAAGGAGATTTGTTTCCTTCACTGCATCCACAAGCTACTTCAGGGCTAGGACTTCTGGGCTACCTTTTGGCACTCACTCAAATTCAACTGAAAGGGATGAACACTTGGTTTAGCTTAACAAATACTTTGGAATACCTGCATCTGCCACCACCAACCTCAAAGTCTGGAACAAGAACAGCCTGCACAGGATCTGGCTTTCAGTGTTGCCATCTAGTTAAGAAACTAGACCAAATACTTCACTTGGAAATGATTCATCATTCACAATTATGTTACTGCTCCCACTCCTCCTCCTAAACTCGGCTCAGCACAGCTCAGCTCACCTCTGGCCACTCCCTCCCTGTACTCCAACTACGCTTCTTGCCTTCATTCCGGCCATTGTCTGGGGGTCTCTTCCCTCATGTCCTTTTCCATTTCCTAAACAACTTCTACTAATCCTTTAGCTCTTGGCTCAAACCCCTCCCCATCCCCACCACCTGACTAGTGACAGTGCTTATACACTCGGCCACAGTTGTAATTCTCAGTATGGGACTATCTGGTGAAGACCGCCCTCACTCTCTCCCACCAGAGGATGCTCTGTGAAGCACCTACAACGGCCAGGCAGAGTGGCACCAATGAGGAGGCAGACACTGGGCCTGTCATCAAGGAGCTTGTCCTATAACAGAGAGGAGGAAAAACAGATGAATCAAGTGTTTCAGAGGCTGTGACCGTAGTATGCACAATGCACAGGGCTGGGGTTGGGACAGCAAATTCTACCTGTGCAGAAAGCGTTTCAGATGGAGATATGGGCATAAGCAAAGGTACAGAGGTGAACAAGCCTGTGGGCTCTGCAAGCGGATGGTTATTCCCAGAGCATTAGGCCTTTGGTATGGAGCAGAGAGAGGCGAGGCTAGAGGGGAAACAGCTTCCAGATGAAGCATGCCGTAGTGTGCGATATTGGAGAGAGCAGACTTCTTTCAGCTTCAACTAGGGCAGTGAAAAGGGCAGGGCTCCCTTTTAGTTACAAACATGCCTCCTTCCAAATCTTGGGAAATTCTGGCCATAATCCTTCCCCTGCTTTCCTGCCAAACTTCCCATAAGCATTCCATGCACTCCACTCAAGAGAACAAAAAAAGAATGAGCAGCTTTTCCATGCATTCCAAGTTCACTTCTGTGAGCCATCACAAACTAATCAGCACAGAGAGCTAAGAATCCAGAGCCCACGGATGTGCACAGACAGCCAAATCTGTCTCAGATTTTCTTTTCTTTTTCTATCGTAATGGCATATGATGAAGGAACCTGGTTTTTAATTTTCTAAAGTGGGATTAAGTGATGGGAATACCATGACCATGGTTGTGATCTCAACTCTTCTTGGAAATGAATCTATCCCCTATTAAAGGTAGAGTCATTTTCAGGCTGTTAAATTCCCACTCAAATATAGTTCTCCCTGTACTCTGAATGCATCTAGATGGACTGGGTTGGTGATGTGATATAAAGGCCAAACAATATGGATGGCTGGACCCTGCCTACATACCTTCAATAAAGTGGACATGGAAAGAGCTAAAGGTTCTCACCTTGGAGAACATTATTTGCTCTTAAGCCATGCTATGATTTTATCCTGTGTAATGATTTAGAAGTGGTCCTCTGCAAATGTAGTATCTCAGGGTCTTCTTATGAGACTGGTAAGTCCCAAGATATAAGATGGGATAAAGATACAGTTGACCCTTGAACAACATGAGTTTGAACTGAGTGGGTCCGCTTATACATGAGTTTTTTTCAATAAATATTTTGAAAAAAAATTTTTTTTGAGATTTGCAACAATTTGAAAAAGAATTCTTTTCCCTAGTGTATTTTACTGTAAGAATATATAATACATATAACATACAAAATATGTGTCGTCACCACTGACAGCTTCTGGTCAATGCTGGACTATTAGTAGTTAAGTTTTGGGGAAGTAGAAATTATACCTGGATTTTTATCTGTGCAGGGAGCCAATGTCCCTGACCCTCGTGTGTTCAAGGTCAAGTGTATACTGCACCTGAGTAAAAAAGTAAGAAAGCGTAAAAGGGAGATTATTTTTACTTCAGAAAAGATTTACTGTGTACCTACAATGTGACTCGCAGACTAGATGCTGGGGATATTCAGACAAATAAGACTTTATCTCCCATACCATACGGGACATCAGAGCGGAAAAAGGAGAAAGGGAGACAAAGACAAATTTGGCTAGAGTAAAACTGATCATAAGATCACGTACTGGAGTGTCCACTTGAGGGGAAAATGAATCCAGAATTTTATTGGTATTTCTAAGTGGTGAACCATCTTCCTTAGGAAGGTGGCTATTACCACCTGGCTTAAATCACTAATATTGTAAACTAGACCACATCTAGGAAATAATGCACTCTGTGGCTAGGGGGAAAAAGAAAAAACTCCGGCTCTAGTTTCCCCAAGATGCATTAAGGGCTGTCCTCAACTGATATACTGTTGAGATTCATAGTAACTATAACTTAATGATGTGGTCCAGAAAAATGTATACTCAACAGCGATGACATTTTATCTTAAGGAATACAATAAAATATTTAGCTATGAATACACAAATGAAGGTAAGCAACATCAACCTTTACACTTTTTAAACTTATCAAAACTTGTGAAGTTCTGTAGGAAAAGAAAAATCATTTAAATAGCAACCATGGGAAAAATTAAATCACTTAGACTTTTATGATTTGTAAAAGAATAAACTTGTTTTATGACATTCAAAAGGATGTAAAACACATTAGAAGGAGGGGTCTGTTTCAAGTGGGCTACATAACAACTGCCAGCATCTTAGTTTCAGATCTATAATTCATGCTGATACCTAAGTACAATATAGAGGAAAAAAAATAGGCTCAGGACTTGGATAGGAACATGGGTACAAATCCTGGCTATGAGACTTAGCAGCAATGTGACCCTGGGTAAGATTATATGACTGAATCTCAGTGCTCTCTCCTATAAACTAAAAATCCTAATATCTGCTTTTGGGGAATTTTGCGATGATAGTAGATACTGGATATCAAAAGCATCCGATACGTAGGTTGTCAAGAAACGCAAAGTGATTTTTATTATTCAATTCTTTATGTTCATACATTTTTCAGCATAAATTCTTATCCCCCTTGACTTTCAAGCAGGGACAAATAGTTATGAGAACTTTTTTCCCTGGATGGGAAGAGGCAGCACAGCTCCATGTTCTCACTATGGCTCAGAGAGAAAACCCAGGTCATTCACCCTGAAGGAGTTTCTCCAAACACTTCCAGTGTGACGTAACTATTGTCTTGAGGGTTGGGGCAGGTGTCAAGGCTGAAGCATCTGGGACATCGCCAAGCTGAGAGTCAGCAAAAGATAGCAAACAGCAGGTATAAATAGCACATGAAGACCCAAAAATACAAAGTAGAAAATGCAGTGTTCTGCAAAGTATTAAACATTCCCAGCAAATGACCTGGAGAAAGAGTTAAGGTAAAAGCTGCCATTTCTGAGCCCTTATTCCATGCCAGAGACTGTGATATGCTCTTCACACACATAACTTTGATGATACACTTTGCATGCAACAACTCACTGAATCGTCACAACATGACTGAGGGAGGGCCATTGTTCTCCCCACTTCATTCAGGAGGACACAGAGGCCCAGATGTCAGATAATTACAGGAGGCCTCCAGCTGTTAGTGACATAACTGGAATCTGAACTCAGGTCTGTCTGACTCCATGGCTTCTCCTCTTTATACATCATTTTTCAAATACATCAATGGAAAAACAATGACATAGTCATTACCTTAAATAAACCAAGGAACCTATTCCCCAAATGGCAGGCTCAGTCTTTAGAGTTAGATTTTGGATCATATTGTAAGGCATAAACCCTGACTAGGACACACCCAGGGACTTCTGTTCTGACGGCAGGCTGCTCACTCCCGGCCTCGCTGACAGACCCTCTGTCCCCACTCCCATCGCTGCAGGACCCAGGACTCCATCCGAGGACCTCTTCTCTGCCCACAGACGCGTCCTCAGCGATTGCATCAGTCCCACACTGACATACACAAAAATCATGCGTCTGCTAAGAGCTCTCCACAAAAACCTTGGTGTGCCCATCCCTGACGCCCGCCCACCCCACCACAGCAGATCTAGACCTCCCTTTCTTCCCCACAGAGGGCCAGAAACCCAGAGGTCATCCTTGATATTCCTCAAGTGCCACATCCAGTCCACGAGTTCATCTCATTTGCCCTATCTTCACAGTATATCCCAAGTTTGGCCATTTCCACCACCACCATCCTAGTTCAGGCCTCCCGTGTCTTCTGTCAGGGCTACTGCAACAGCCTTCCGATCCATCTCCGCGCCCCCACTCCCGCCCCCACGCAGTTCGTGCTCCAGAGGGCAACAGAGCAATCTTGGAGAAAACAACAAAAATGGATCATGTTGCTCGCCCCCTCGGAATCATCCAGTCAGAATAGAGTTCAAACTTCTTCCCGTGGCCCCCCACCAAAACCTAGCTGCTCTGGCCCCTGCTTAACTCTCCAAATTCAGCTTGACCATACTGATCGTTTTATTCCCTGAATAAGCCAAGTATGTTTCCATACAGACAGGTTTCCTTCTCAGGGCATTTCCACTCACTAACCCTCTGCCCACAAGAGTCTTCCTCTAACATTCCATCAGGATATGCTCTTGCACGTTACTCAGGCGGTGACTTAAATGTCATCTCCTCTGACCATCTGATTAAACAGATCCTTGCCTGCTCTCGTCAGTCTAACTGCATACCCCTCGAGAGCACTTCACACTTCCGGAAATCATCTTTAGAGCAGATTCAGTCTATAGTTTATATCATATATGAAAAATATTCATTGCTACAGTCACAAGACGTAATACTGGGTAGCTGCTCGATGAGTATTTGCAGATACCTGCCTCTCTCCCCAGTAAAAATGTATGTTCCAGGAGAGGAGGGGCTTTGTCTTGGTCACTGCTCTATCCCCAGCCTAGAACAGCCCTTGGCACGTAACAGGCACCCCAGGATTTGCGGAATAACTAAAAGGACCCTCAGAGTCCCTCCACTGGGCATCAGGCCAACTCCCACCTCACAGGCAACAGAAGGACAGGCACTCCCTCACTGGAATGGCCATCCGTGCACATGTTGGTGAGTTCAGTGTGCCCCATTCCCACAGCTAAGTATAATGGGGCTTCCCTATCCAGTGTCCTGAGTCTAGGGGACATCTGACTTGATTGTTCAAAAGGGGAGAAGACAATGTGAGACAACATGAGGCTACGTTTGGGGCACCACGAGAATTCTGGAGCTGACCTCCTAACTCTAGCTTCTGCCTATGCCCTGCATAGTCAGACTCAAGTTCATTTTTCCTAGATTCACTGCACCCCGATCAATTTCCACAAACACTACCAAGCTAAGGCTACAGGGACACAAGTCCAAAGGTGAAATAGGCCCTCCGTACATCCTAGTTCTATACCAAGCAGCCGCTAGAATGAAGCAAGCACTTGCTCCGAGGCCTGAATGAAGCACATACATTTAAAAACAGGTTCATTTCATCCAGTCTGACAGAGAGAAGGGTTTGTATGAGGCCCTCAGTACCAGGCTGGCTGTACACTGTCTGGCAGACCCTGCAAGTGTTTTCAGTTAAATGTAATAATCAAGTTAGCTGCACAGCATGGTTAACTTAAAAATGGCAAACTGAGCCTCCCAGGTATTTCTCTGCCTCCCCTTATCCCATGCTAAGTGCAAAGACCTAAGAGCATCAGTCTAGTAGCAAAGGCTGAAGTGAACATTACAGGCATACAGGAATGCAAATAGAGAAGGTGGGTTTCTGCTCTAATAGCCTCAAAAGGACAAGGTGTTTACTTCACAGTTCAGGGTAAAAAATTTTTTTTTCAAAGGCTTCCTCCACTTGACTTGTTTTGTTGTCCAACTATACAGATCCCCTGTGCTCTCATCCCTTTACTCCTTTCAAGTGGACTTTGCACTCAGATGTGGCTAAGTTTCTTGGTACTCCCCAAAAAACTCAAAGGGGGAAGGGAAAGGCCTTCTGCAGGACAGGTTATGAGAAACCAAAGGCAAAGTTAAACCTGTAAGAAGATAACTTGATCATCTCAACACCTTTTCCTTGGCCAGTATTATTCTTGCCCAATTCAGCTGGAAATTACCTTTGAGGACCAGATTTGCAGAACATGGTTAAGGAGATAATGTGCATGACTGGAGAACTGGTTCCTGAGACATCGTGCCCTTGGATTTCATTTATTCTCTTACTACTGATTTGCTGAAAAGGCTCCACCCCAATCACCTGCTTCCCCAGGCAGCCCTGGGCAAAGTGCCTGAGAAGCCCAAAGAGCTGAGATGCTGCAGAAGTCTCCAAAGTTGCTTTTCCAGCGCCTAAGCAATCAAACCCACCTGTTCCCATTTCACCACAGTCATACAAGGAGCCAGCTTTTAAGCAATGATGTTAATGGTGGAGACGGAGTGGGGGTGGGGGCGGGGGCAATTTTCAATTATCCACGCTAAGGCATGACACAGTCCCGAAAAGTTCTCTCTAAACCAAAATTCTGTATCTGAAAGCCCCCTTTCCCACTGGCTGCCATGAAAGTCCAGATGTCATCTGAGATGGCAACTAAAGCCAGACTTAAGCAATTTCTGTTCTCCAGCACTGCCATCACTGTCCCCAGCTGAGCGTATTGAGAGGAAAGGCTCGGGTCTGGATGTTAATAAAAAGCCCAAAATGGGAAATCTATACCCCACCAGGGCCAGGACTTAGGTGAGGCAAGAGACACCGGGGGCTTGGAGCTGCAAAGAGGCTGAGAAGGAGCACCTTGTGAGCACCTCTTAAACTTAAAAGAGGGACTTACTCTGGGGATTGTTAGAGGTCCCTGCCTCCTTGAATTTTATATTCCAGGTGCCTCACCCTAGTCCCAGGCCTGCTACACATCATCTTGGTATCCTGGCTTATTTACCTGCAGGTAAACATTTTTTATTGAGTTGCCATAATGTTACTGGCTGGATAATACAGGAACATATTCTTTGTTAAGACTTTTCTTTCTCTCTTCGTTAGCTTCCTTGCTTCCTCCCACTTCTTGTCCATTCACAGGATGGAGGAAACTCTAATGATGGTAAAACACATGAGAGGGCATGCAGAGACTAACTGGCCATCAGAGGTGGCAGCAAAGGTGAGAGACAACGAGGGCCTTAAGGAGGTTCCTGGCAGCCAGGCTTGGAGAAGGTGAGAGGTACTCAGCCTGCACCCCAGAAGGTGAGAACCCAGCACCAAGAGCCGCCCCAAACTCTGCCGCCACTGAGAGGCCACAGAACACTGAGTGTTTCTGGCTTAGAATCCTCCGGGTGGTCCAGGTGGCTATGCAGACCAAAAGTCAGAAAGACATACTCATCTTTGCAGTTTGCTTTTAGAATTTCCCTATACAAGTAAGAAATTTCATCCTTATCCTCAAAAGAGACTTCCACAAAGAAGTTGGCAGGGCCTTATCATCTTTGCAAGCCAGGAAAAGTGGCTCCCCAAAGCCATGGTGACTGTTTTAAGCCAGGAGCCCCTGGAGCCCAGACATCTGCAGTGAGGCCCTTAGAAGTTGTGTCCGCAGCTGCTTGGCCTCTGGGGAGTTGAGGCTGTTTTATGGAGGTGATGGCACAGGTTGCAAACCTTTACATTTTAGAATAAACAGGACCTGCCATGGCCCCAGGGAGGACAATGAGAAGGACAGGTGCTGGGGTGTTTCTATGAACAGATCTCTCCAGGTGGTTCAACACCAGCTGGTCTGTAATCCTATGGAGAGATTCACCCCTTTGGTTCCTTGATTCTTTCTTCTTCCCTGATAGTCTAGGCCTCCATTTCACCACCTCCACTCCAACCTCCATAGCCTCGCCAGCTTCTGCTTACTTCCTTAAGAGTTCAGGTAAGACGGCAACATACTGGCTGCTCCCACACACTTACTGAATTCCCAGAACTTAGAGCACCTCCTGGGACACGAGATGGGCCACATGAAGTGTTCTGTATTTATATCGTGTGGCTCCAAATGAAAGCCCTGTGGCACGTAACCCAGTCAGTCATTACGGAGAATCATTGGGAACTATCTAAAAAAAAGGAAAGCTGTGTATATCGTTGCAATTCCACTGCTAGGCATACACCTTGATAAAACCCACCCATGTGCAGCAGGATGTCCCCAAGGATGTTCACTGCAGCACTGTTTATAATGGAAAAAATAAGAAACAACTCGAAGTGTCTATCAATAAGGGAAAGGGATAAATAATATGTGTCTCATTTACACAGCATTGAGAAGAATGAACTAGCATTTAACTCAAAAAGATAAAACTGAGTGAAAAAAACAAGCTGAAAAATGAGAGTACACCCTGATACCATTCATGGAAATTATCACACACACACATCTATCTTTGGATACAAAAAAAATCAATTTTAAAGTATCAAAACACAGTTCAAAAGGATACACACTAAAGTTCATGTTAACTTTCCACTGGAGGGCAAAGGGGATGGAGCTGGGGAGGAGCCCGAAGAGGATTTCAGGATCAACCCATGGTTGTGGGGGAGAGAGACAGACAGACAGGGAGGAAGGGAGGGAGGGAGGGAGGGGGAGAGGACAAATGTCATATAAACGCATACATGTATACATGTACAAATATATACATAAAAAATTATAGCACAACATGCAAAAATCTATATTCCGAATGATATTTGTACATTTTGCTCTAATTTTTTTTTCCGCCAAAAAAGAAAGAAAGATAGAGGGAGACAGGACATGTTTAGGGAAATCAGGAGATCCCTTCACATTGCTTGGGGAACTTTAAAAAGCTCTGTATACTTAAGGGTCTGATAACAGATGACAGAAAAAAGTTTAAAAAATAAAGTTGGGACTTCCGGGAAGATGGCGGTGTGAGCAGGGCGGCAGAAATCTCCTCCCAACACTATATTTATCTACGAAAACACAGAAAATACATCTATTCCTAAAAGAGAGACGAGAATACACAGGAAAGCGCACAGCGTGCAGCTACACCCGAGAGGACTCGGCACCCCAAGAGGCGGGTAAGATACGGAGCCGCGACCCGGCGGGACCCGAGCCCTCCCCCACCCCAGCGCACCGGCGGGAGGAGAGGATTCAGAGCCGGGAGGGAGTGGAAGTACACCCCGCGAAGTAGCCAGCCCCGGTGATCTGCGCGGGGAGCGCTGACCCACATTGCGCAGTGCAGCGGAGATTGGAGAGACAGAGGGGCAGGATCTGAGCGGGGAACGCGCCAGGGGGCTTGCAGCCGGCTCCGGGAAGGAAAAAAAAAAGTGCGCGCTTTCCTCAGCGGTCTTAAAGAGACAGGAGCCCAGCGGAGGAGCCGGATCGCCCCAGCACACTCAGCCCAGCAGGCTGGGAGTCCTGGGGAGTTTCAGACGCCTTAGCTGGCGACTGAGGAAGCGTAGCCATACTTAACACTTCTCACTGAGATCAACAGCCTCCTATTCGTTCCCACCCCTGCCAGAGCGATAAAGGGCCCTGCGGAGCGGCACAGTCACAGCTGTGGAATAGTGGGGCAATAGCGCCACCTAGAGCATTCCCACAGAATCTACGTCCGGTGGGCAATTTTTTTTGTTTTGTTTTTGTTTTGTTTTTGTTTTTTCTTTTCTTTCTTTTTCTTTTTTTCTTTCTTTCTTTCTTTTTTTTCTCTTTTTTTTTCTTCTCTTTTTAAAGTCTTAAAGAGCCCAGCTGACATACGTGGCAACTATCAGTGACCAAATTATACAGCCATGAAAAGACAGAGGAATATGGTTCAGACCAAAATCAACCAGACAACCCCAGAGAGGGAGTCTGAAGGGATGGAAATGCACAGCCTCCCTGAAAAAGAATTTAGAATAAAAGTCATAACCATGCTGATGGACCTACAGAGAAATGTGCAAGAGCTGAGGGAGGAAGTGAGGGAACTGAGGAAAGACAATACAGAAATCAGACAAGCGATCGACGGGCTTAACAGCAGAATGGATGAGATGCGAGAGACTGTTAATGGAATAGAAAACAGAGAACAGGAGTACAGAGCAGCTGAGGCAGAGAGAGATAAAAGGATTTCTAGGAATGAAAGAATATTAAGAGAACTGTGTGACCAATCCAAACGGAACAATATTCGCATTATAGGAGTACCAGAGGAAGAAGAGAGAGAAAAAGGGATAGAAAGTGTCTTTGAAGAAATAATTGCTGAAAACTTTCCCTCGCTGGGGAAGGAAGTAGTCTCGCAGTCCACCGAAGCTCATAGATCTCCCAACACAAGGGACCCAAGGAAGACAACACCAAGACACATAATAATTAAGATGGCAAAGATCAAAGATAAAGACAGGGTATTAAAGGCAGCTAGAGAGAAAAAAGATCACCTACAAAGGAAAACCCATCAGACTATCATCAGACTTCTCAACAGAAACCTTACAGGCCAGAAGAGAATGGCATGATATATTTAACGTTATGAAACAGAAGGGCCTCGAACCAAGAATATTGTATCCAGCACGATTATCATTTAAATATGATGGAGGGATTAAACAATTTCCAGACAAACGAAAGTTGAGAGAATTTGCCTCTCATAAACCACCACTACAGGATATCTTAAATGGACTGCTCTAGATGGAAGCACACCTAAGGCTAAAAAGATGTCACCAGAGAAAAAAAAATCATAGCAAAGAAAGCAGACCATCCAAATACTAACTAAAGGCAAAGAATAAAACACCTATTATAGAAAGAATGGAGGAGGAGGAATAAGAAGGGAGAGAAAGAAAGAAACATCAGACTGTGTTTACAATAACTTAACAAGAAAGTTAAGTTAGATTGTTAGATAGTAAAGAAGCAACCCTTGAACCCTTGGTAACCACGAATCTAAAGCCAGCAATGGCAATAAGTACATACCTATCAATAATCACCCTAAATGTAAATGGACTGAATGCACCAATCAAAAGACACAGAGTAACAGAATGGATAAAAAAGCAAGACCCATCTATATGCTGCCTACAAGAAACTCACCTCAAATCCAAAGATATACACAGACTAAAAGTGAAGGGATGGAAAAAGATATTTCATGCAAACAACAAAGAGAAAAAAGCAGGTGTTGCAGTACTTGTATCAGACAAAATAGACTTCAAAACGAAGAAAGTAGCAAAAGATAAAGAAGGACATTACATAATGATAAAGGGGTCAGTCCAACAAGAAGATATAACCATTATAAATATATATGCACCCAACACAGGAGCGCCAGCATATGTGAGACAAATACTAACAGAATTAAAGGAGGAAATAGACAGCAATGCATTCATCTTAGGAGACTTCAACACACCACTCACTCCAGAGGACAGATCAACCAGACAGAAAATAAGTAAAGACACAGAGGCACTGAAACAACACACTAGAACAGATGGACCTAACAGACATCTACAGAACTCTACACCCAAAAGCAACAGGATACACATTCTTCTCAAGTGCACATGGAACATTTTCCAGAATAGACCACATACTAGGCCACAAAAAGAACCTCAGTAATTTCAAAAATATTGAAATCCTACCAACCAACTTCTCAGATCACCAAGGTATAAAACTAGAAATAAATTTTAGAAAGAAATCAAAAAGGCTCACAAATACATGGAGACTTAACAACACTCTCCTAATTAATCAATGGGTTAACGACCAAATCAAAACAGAAATCAAAGAATATATGGAGACTAATGACAACAACAACACAAAGCCACAACTTCTGTGGGACGCAGCAAAGGCAGTTCTAAGAGGAAAGTATATTGCAATCCAGGCCTATTTAAAGAAGGAAGAACATTCCCAAATGAATAGTCTAAAGACACAATTACTGAAATTGGAAAAAGAAGAACAAATGAGGCCCAAAGTCACCAGAAGGAGGGACATAATAAAGATTAGAGAAGAAATAAATAAAATTGAGAAGAATAAAACAATAGAAAAAATCAATAAAACCAAGAGCTGGTTCTTTGAAAAAATAAACAAAATAGATAAACCCCTAGCCAGACTCATTAAGAGAAAAAGAGAATCTACACACATAAACACAATCAGAAATGAGAAAGGAAAAATCACGACAGACCCCACAGAAATACAAAGAATCATAAGAGAATATTATGAGAATCTATATGCTAACAAGCTGGAAAACATAGAAGAAATGGACAACTTCTTAGAAAAATACAACCTTCCAAGACTGACCAAGCAAGAAACAGAAAAACTAAACAGACCAATCACCAGTGACGAAATCGAATTGGTAATCAAAAAACTACCCAAGAACAAAACCCCTGGGCCTGATGGATTCACCTCTGAATTCTACCAGACATATAGAGAAGAAATAACACCATTCTCCTTAAAGTTTTCCAAAAAATAGAAGAGGAGGGAATACTTCCAAACTCATTCTATGAAGCCAGCATCACTCTAATACCAAAACCGGGCAAAGACCTCACCAAAAAGAAAATTACAGACCAATATCCCTGATGAACGTAGATGCAAAAATACTCAACAAAATATTAGCAAACCGAATTCAAAAATACATCAAGAGGATCATACACCATGATCAAGTGGGATTCATCCCAGGGATGCAAGGATGGTACAACATTCGAAAATCCATCAACATCATCCACCACATCAACAAAAAGAAGAACAAAAACCACATGATCATCTCCATAGATGCTGAAAAAGCATTTGACAAAATTCAGCATCCATTCCTGATTAAAACTCTCAACAAAATGGGTATAGAGGGCAAGTACCTCAACATCATAAAGGCTATATATGACAAACCCACAGCTAACATCATACTTAACGGCGAGACGCTGAAAGCTTTTCATCTAAGATCGGGAACAAGACAGGGATGCCCACTCTCTCCACTGTTATTCAACATAGTACTGGAGGTCCTAGCCACAGCAATCAGACAAAACAAAGACATACAAGGCATCCAGATTGGTAAAGAAGAAGTCAAATTGTCACTATTTGCAGATGACATGATACTGTACATAAAAAACCCTAAAGACTCCATTCCAAAACTACTAGAACTAATATCTGAATTCAGCAAAGTTGCAGGATACAAAATTAACACACAGAAATCTGTTGCTTTCCTATACACTAATGATGAACTAACAGAAAGAGAAATCAGAAAAACAATTCCATTCACAATTGCATCAAAAAGAATAAAATACCTAGGAATAAACCTAACGAAGGAAGTGAAAGACCTGTACTCTGAAAACTACAAGACACTCCTAAGAGAAATTAAAGAGGACACTAACAAATGGAAATGCATCCCATGCTCTTGGCTAGGAAGAATAAATATTGTCAAAATGGCTATACTACCTAAAGCAATCTACAGATTCAATGCAATCCCTATCAAACTACCAACAGCTTTCTTCAATGAACTGGAACAAATAATTCTAAAATTCATATGGAACCACAAAAGACCCCGAATAGCCAAAGCAATCCTGAGAAGGAGGAATAAAACAGGGGGAATTACACTCCCTGACTTCAAGCTCTACTACAAAGCCACAGTAATCAAGACAATTTGGTATTGGCACAAAAACAGACCCACAGACCAGTGGAACAGAATAGAAAATCCAAACATTAACCCAAACATATACAGTCAATTAATATTTGATAAAGGTGCCTTGGATATACAATGGGGAGATGACAGCCTCTTCAGCAGCTGGTGTTGGAAAAACTGGACAGCTACATGTAAGAGAATGAAACTGGACTACTGTCTAGCCCCATACACAAAGGTAAACTCAAGGTGGATCAAAGACCTGAATGTAAGTCATGAAACCATAAAACTCTTAGAAAAAAACATAGGCAAAAATCTCTTGGACATAAACATGAGCAACTTCTTCATGAACATATCTCCCCGGGCAAGGGAAACAAAAGCAAAAATGAACAAGTGGGACTATATCAAGATGCAAAGCTTCTGTACAGCAAAGGACACCATCAGTAGAACAAAAAGACATCCTACAGTATGGGAGAATATATTCATAAAAAACGTATCTGATAAAGGGTTGACATCCAAAATATATAAAGAACTCATGCACCTTAACAAACAGAAAGCAAATAATCCAATTAAGAAATGGGCAGAGGACATGAATAGACACTTCTCCAAAGAAGAAATTCAGATGGCCAACAGGCACATGAAAAGATGCTCCACATCGCTAATCATCAGAGAAATGCAGATTAAAACCACAATGAGATATCACCTCACACCAGTGAGGATGGCCAACATCCAAAACACAAACAACAACAAATGTTGGCGAGGATGTGGAGAAAAGGGAACCCTCCTACACTGCTGGTGGGACTGCAAATTAATTCAACCATTGTGGAAAGCAGTATGGAGGTTCCTCAAAAAACTCAAAATAGAAATACCATTTGACCCAGGAATTCCACTCCTAGGAATTTACCCTAAGAATGCAGCAGCCCAATTTGAAAAGGACAGATGCACCCCTATGTTTATTGCAGCACTATTTACAATAGCCAAGAAATGGAAGCAACCTAAGTGTCCATCAGTAGATGAATGGATAAAGAAGATGTGGTACATATACACAATGGAATATTATTCAGCCATAAGAAGAAAACAAATCCTACCATTTGCAACAACATGGATGGAGCTAGAGGGTATTATGCTCAGTGAAATAAGCCAAGCCGAAAAAGACAAGTATCAAATGATTTCACTCATATGTGGAGTATAAGAACAAAGAAAAAATACTGAAGGAACAAAACAGCAGCAGACTCACAGAACCCAAGAACGGACTAATAGTTACCAAAGGGAAAGGGACTGGGGAAAATGGGCGGGAAGGGAGGGATAAGAGGGAAAAAGGGCATTAAGATTAGCAGATGTAATGTTGGGGGGGCACGGGGAGGGCAGTACAACTCAGAGAAGACAAGTAGTGATTCTATAGCATCTCACTACGCTGATGGACAGTGACTGTAATGGGGTTGGTGGGGGGGACCTGATGAAGGGGTAGTTTAATAATCGTAATATTGCACATGTAATTGTAAATTAATGATAATAAAATAAATTATATTAAAAAAAATAAAAATAAAGTTAATAGTAACTTTAAAAAATGCATCTTTAATCAATATTCTTAGTAGTAGTTCCCAGACTTAGCAGATGGAAATCACTTGGGAGTTTATTAAAAATAGAAATTCCTGCCCTCCCAACCCAAACCCCCAATATTATGACTCAGGAAATCTTGAATGGGGCCCAGTGATCTTTTCAGACAAAAAACAAACATCTGAAGTAGAGTTAAGCCTTTTTAAATGTACTGAGAAACATTAAAATTAAAAAAAAAGACAACTTAAAGCAAATGAAAATTGCGATTTTACTGAAGAGGTCTAGATCCCCGTTTGCCTGTAAGTGGACAGCTGATAGTGACTCTTAAAAGAAAATTTTTTATTTTGATGACAAGTAATCTAAATGTTTATTTACATAGCTCTATAAAATGTTGATCCTGTAACAAAGCAATTATTTTTATGTAAAACTGAAATGTTAAAGGCACACTTGTTAAAATTGTGACAACTCTTATTCTACGCACAACAATTACATTTAATGGAAATTAAAAGTCACCAATGTAGAACAATGCAGCTTTAACTATCAAGGCTTTCTTATCAAATATCTAATGATGCCCTCCTCCTTTCCTGCCTTCCCAGAGTCAGGGCTCTCTCTGCCTTGGAGTTCCCACAGCCCTTAACTCAGACCTGGACACTAGCACACAGATCTATACTATCATTTACCTGTGGACATGTCCACATTCCCCACTAGGCTGAGTTCTTCCTAACAGGGAAGGCATGGTGTTCACCTTTGATACCTGTGTCTAGTACAGTGTCTGTCACGCTTGGTAAATATCTCTTGACTGAGTTAGCACATCTGAACTGTTCTTAATTTGCAGACATCCAATGAAAAAGAAGTCTCTAGCATAGAGTAGGCAGACCTGTTCTCTAAAGACCCAGACAGTAAATATTTCAGTCTTTGAGGGGCATTTGATTTCTCTTGCAACCTTTCAACCAGCCAGTAAACTTGAGGCTGCCACAGATAATACATAAATAAGAGAGTCTCTGTTCCAATAAAACTTATTGAAATTTGAATTTCATATAATTTTCATATGCCATGAACTCTTACACTTGATTTTTCCCCCAACTATTTTAAAATGTAAGCAACTACTATGAGCTCCTGGGCCATACAAAAACCAGCAGCAGAGTTTTCCAACCCCTGCTCTGGCAGATCTGGACAGAGAGGTAGGTGGAAAAAGCTCAGGACACCAAACAGGCTTGAACAGACTAGTTAGAAGAAGAGAACAAAGGGGTCTATGGTGGATGAAAAGTCAGGGGACACTCACAGTCCCTGAACATAGGACAAAAAGACTCAATACAGCAACAAAAAAAAAATGCAGTTTTTTGTTATTTTTCTTTTGTTTTAAACAAGTTTCACCATAACAGTAAATTTCACGTTCAGTTAACTAAGGAAGTAAGAAAAGAATTGGTAGAGTTAAAAGTCCTTAGTAATACTAGTTGGCAAAAAAAAAACCTTTCAGGTTAAAGTTTTATCACCATCTGCATCTGCAGCATTATAAAAATGTATTCTCTCCCTCTGCTGCCCACTCTCAGAAATTCAAATGAGTAGAGAAGCAGAAAAAAGATAGAACAAAAGAGGACAAAAGGTATTCAGTCTCAGAATATGCAAGGACCGACTGTCCTGTTCTACCCAGTCCTACGCATAAAATATAGATGTCTTCAAAAAGGGGCTCAGAGTCACAGAGTCTGCTCCACTCATTAAAGAAAAGTGTAACTTTTTATGTAGGACACACAGTCATTTTATAAAAATTTGAAAGTAAAGAAGCCAAGAGAAGAAAACCCAAGCATCTAGAGATAACAGTAGTTAAGATATTGGTGGCTATCCTTCTAGACTTTTAACTGCATTGTGTGTGTGTGTGTGTGTGCTTTTTATAGAAATGCAAAAATAATCCCCTTTATTTTGTAAATGAAGAAACCTAAGTTTTGGTGAATTTGCTCAAAATTGTGCACAGAATGAGTTTTTAAAAACTCAGGATTAGAACCTCTTGCCTGCTGGGCCAATGCTCTCTCCTACCACTTCTTAACAGAATTAGCGTCTAGTGTAAGTTAGGGCTTTGTCCATAGCAGTGCTCACCAAATCAACACATGCTGACATGAATGATGCCGACTAGGGCGTCCCATTTCTTTACCTCAGCCCAGCTGTGTCCAAGCCAGCTTCATCAGAGGTGCCCCTGATTATCAACAACCCACCAGAAAGCACAGATATTTTTCTCCCATATAAATTTTTTTCACCCACTCCCCTTTTGCAATCACCAATTTGTTCTCTGTGTTTATGGGACTATTTGTTTTCTTCATGTATTTTGTTTTTCAGATTCCACATGTAAGTGGAGTCATATGGTATTTGTCTTTCCCTGACTTATTTCACTTAGCGTGATATCCTCAAGGCCACCCACATTTTCACAAATGACAAGATCTCATTCTTTTCATGGCTGAGTAATATCCCATTGCACATAGGTGCCACACTGTCTTTACCCATTCATCTATAGAGGGACACTTAGGTTCTTTTTGTGTCTTGGCTATTGTAAATAGTGCTGCAATAAATGTAGGGGGGCATATATCTTTTCAGATTAGTGATTTTTCTTTGGGTACATTCCCAGAAGTGTTATTGCTGGGTCATAAAGTATTTCTATTTTTAGTTCTCTGAGAAACCTCCATACTGCTTTCCATCATGGCTGCACCAATGTTCATTTCCACCAACAGTGTACAAGTGTTCCCTTTGTCCACGTTGTCAAACTTGTTTTTTTAGATACTAGACATTCTGATAGGTATGAGTTGATATCTCAATGAGGTTTTGATTAGCATTTCCCTGATGATTAGTGATGTGGAGCATCTTTTCCTGTGTCTATTGACCATCTCTACATCTTCTCTGGCAAAATGGCTATTCAGGTCCTCTGCCCATTTCTTAATCGGATTATCATTTTTTTTGGTGTTGAGTCATATGACTTTACATATTTTGATTGTGGCTTTCAAATATGACTATATATTTTGGATATTAGCCCCATATTGGATATATCGTTTGCAAATATATTCTATCATCAGTAGATTGCTCTTTCATTTTGTTGATGGTTTCCTTTGCCATGCAGAAGCTTTTTTAATTTGATGCCACAGACCCACTTATTATTTTTGCTTTTGTTTCCCTTGCCCAGGGGCACATCTCCAGAAAAAAATTACTTACTAATGTCAGTGTTCAAGAGTTTACTGCTTATGCTTTCTTCCAGGAGTTTTATTATTTCAGGTCTTATATTTAGAGCTTCAATCCATTCTGAGTTCATTTTTGTGTATGGTGTAAGGAAATGGTCCAGTTTCATTCTTTTGCATGTATCTGTTTAGTTTCCCTAACACCATTTATTAGGTAAAAGACACTGTGTTTTCCCCATAGCATATTGTTGCCTCATCATATATTAATTGGCCAGATAGCATGGGCTTATTTCTGGGCTCATTACTCTGTTTCATTGATCTATGTGTCCATTTTTGTGCAAGTACCATACTGTTTTGATTACTATAGCTTTGTAGTATAGTCTGAAATCAGGAAGCAAGATACATCCAGACTTAACCATTACTTCCCTTTCAAGATTTCTTTGGCTATTTGATGGTTTTTTTGTGGCTCCTACACATTTTAGCATTATTTGCTTTAGTTCTGTGAAAAATGCTAATGGTATTTTGATAGGGACTCATTGAATCTGTAGATTGCTTTGGGCAGGATGGTCATTTTAACAATATTAACTCTTCCTATCCATGAGCCTGGAATAGCTTTCCATTTATTTGTGCCATCTTTAATTTCTTTCATCAATGTCATAGTTTTCAGAGTACAGTTCTTTCACCTTCTTGGTTAGATTTCCTCCTAGGTATTTTAATATTCTTGATGCAATTGTGAATGGAATTGTTTTCTTAAATTCTCTTTCTGCTAGCTTGTTATTTGCACATAGAAATGCAACAGATTTCTGTATATTGATTTTGCACCCAGTAATTTTACTGAATTCATTTATTTGTTCTAACAGGTTTTTGGTGGGCTCTTTAGGGTTTTCTATATACAGTATCATGTCATCTCCAAATAGTGACAATTT
>JAVSCE010011770.1:0-23286 GCA_032199065.1 Smutsia gigantea | reverse complement strand
CTCTTTCCTTTATTGGAAATTCAGCTCTTTTCATATTATCTAATTCTAATTTCACAATTAAATGTAGGGCTGATGTCTAAAAATATACTTCTCCCCGAAGTGTTTTTAGGTGATGAATGAAATAAAATGGAAACAAGTTTCTCCACAATTTTGATAGATACTTTAGGTGTGGAACTACGGATTTTTAAACTTACTTCCATTGCATTGCATTGAATATATTCACTACTGTAATGAAAGTCCATTCGAATGCTCACTCAACATGTTAACCTACTACAGTCAACTGTGCTTTTTTTAAATCTTTCTTTCCAGAGCTATTTTTGGTTCAAATCAGAGAGTATAGCCAGACTTCTTAGATATCTAGTTGTTAGATGCTAAAGGAGGCCCATTTAATTACCCTGAGAAGCACATAGAACTGTCCCCACTGTGAAGCTTATTACAAGCACACTCAAATACATTTTAGAAACAATCAACAAAAATTTTCATATATCTGTGATGTTCCTTCATTTGGAAAATAGCCCCATTATATGAAAATTCATTATAAGAAAACAAATGACAAATGTACTAATGGAAGTATTTTTCCAAGTTACAGTAAAGCAAAAACTGTGTTTCCATGTGTAAACACACGGTTTTGATTCTCAAGTTGTTAGTGGACAGGGAAACTATTACAAACTCTTGTGATTTACTCCTTCTAAGAGTTACTAAACATGTCTTTCAGTAAACATGTGACCAGGTCTTTCAACATCATGAAATAAAATACTCTTCGAAATACTTATGACTGATAACCCTCACTCACAGTAAATTATCAATTTACCAAGTTCCTTACAAAGAACAGTAAATCAGTCTTTCCACTAATGCATAAAAAATAATCAAGTTATAGAAACCCAAAAATATGATAAATTGCTGAAATGTGGATGTTTATGGCTGAATCCTAAATCTGATCTACATCATCAAAGAATTTGTTAGTTTATTTTTAACATCTTCAATGTCAAGTATCAGCAGTAAAAATCTCTCTCCTGGTTCTCTGCACTGAGGTAAGATCAATGTATTCTGAACAAACGGATATGGGGCTTTAAAGGATTCACAAAGCTCAAACATCAAATGGGGGAAAATGCCATCAAGAGAAAAAAATATGTAAGACCTTTCATTACGCTTTTGTGAATTCTGCGGATTTCAAATCAAACATGCAAAAATAAAATTTTAAAGAAGAAATAGAACTGCCTAATTTCAAGGGAGAAGATTAAGTAAGAGGTGGTGTGAATGCAATAAAATGTATTTTATAAATTTTAATGATGTTAGTAAATAGAAAACACAAATTGATAATATGACAGAAGTATGGGCACACCAATTTTATACATTATACACACACATCTATAAAAAAAGATTAGAAATGAATTTAGAATAATTTAAATATTTTAACTACTCACTGGGAGGCTTTTCTATAAAATTTAATTATATAATAAAGAAGTAATACCATGGACAAATATGAGAAATTGTACATGACTAATGGCATAGTACTCAAAGGAAAGTAATTAAAAAATGATACCCTTATCCTTCTTGGATTTTAAATAAGTTAATTTTTCTTTATTCCAAATATAGAGAAAAGGAAGTGATACAAAAATTGTATCAACTATGTCCACTAATTCTGATAGTCCTTTCATAATAGAAAATTGCAACTGTTCTCTGTGTTAATTGAAATGTACTTTTATATATGTGTAATATTTGCTGTACATGGGAGACATCTCAATCTGGCTATGTATCTAATCACCTGGGGAACTTTTAAAAAATAAGTCCCTGGGTCTCATCTCCTGGAGGTTCTGATTTGGAAAGTCTGGCGTAGATGCCAGGAATCAGTATATATGATATAATACAAAGCTCATGTTGGTGTATTAAGGGAATTCCTCCTCTGATTCAGCTACCTCTTAGAACTACTAGTCCTATATTTCAGTGCTTTTCAAACTCTACTGTGCATACATATCACCTGCAGATGTTACTAGGAGACAGATTCTGATTCAGAAGGTCTGGCATGAGGCCTAGGAACCAAGAAGCTCCAAAGTGATGCCATGCTGCTGCTCCAGGGACCAAGCTTTGAGTAGTGAGACCTTAGGGTCTTTCAATCTTTCCACAGGTGAATAATAGAAGGCACTCTCCTAGGCAGTTCCTACCATAGAGTATTTTCTTCAAGTTTTACCTAAACATGCTTTAGGATAGCTAAGTAGATAATTTGCAAAATACTTGACATATCCTTACTATATATCCTACTACCAAGTTAATGGAAATTATTACCCTCACTTACAGACAGATGTCACTAAAAGATGAGTGCTACTGATGTCACAATGCAGAGATGAAATAAAAATTTACATAATTTTCAATATATATACAAGGATGTTGATCAAAACCGCAGTTATAATAGTGAAATATTGGAGAAAATATTGATGTCCAACAATAAAGGCCTGATTAAATGACTTATATGGGCATCTATTAAAAATGATATAAATGCACAAAATTATCAGTAATGAAAAGATGTTCATAAGTTAAAAAAAAGGTTTTGAAAAACTTTACAGTGTGATTCCAATTTGTGGGGGAAAAACATACAGTCTTATATATATTTCTGCAAAAGAAAGAGTCCAGAAAAATATATACTAACATGTTTAAAGCATCCTCAAAGTTGTAAAATTTCAGGAGGTTTTTGATGTTTGTTTGCTCACACTATCTAATATTTTTGCTATGATGTAGACCTTATAAAATTCTTAGAGAGTAAAAAGTTGGTGAGAAGAAAACAAAGCAAATCCCATATGTGCACACACCTTTCAAGAACTACTAGAATGGCTGGACTACTAGGGAACTTGCATTCCAAAGAGTCAGCAAAGGATTTCCTATATTCAAAGCGCTTTGAAAGCTTTTTGAAATTGCAGTCTTGCATCCCACCCCAGACTTAACTAAATCCCAATCTCTAACAATAGGCTCCAGAATCTGCATATGAAGCAACCACTGATCCTTACAGACAGTAAAGTTCGGAAACCGTGGCGTTAAACAAAAAGCTTCCTAGAAATGCAGGGACCTGGACTAAATTTCAACCCATCTAAATGGCAATCTACAGTAAATCAAAATGGGCAAAACCATGATATATACATACACACCCCCTATACAGAGACCACTAGAATCTGAACACCAACCACAAAACACTTGTACATAGCGATTGGCTTTATTCAATCTTAATTTTAAATATCTCGTGTGAACACTGGCCATTTCCTGAGCAGACTGAGGTCACAAGATTTCCTTATATTTGACCTACATCCACTGAAACTATTCTTATTATAACGCCTTCTGTGATATTCTATCCCCATTTAGTCCTTCATTAGTTAAAAGTACCACAATAAACATTTATTAAGGAACCAAAATACCTAGGTAATTTAATCACTGTCCTATTGCTTTCATTTCTCCTTTCTTAAAACATCCCAGGTGACTTAACTTCAGCAGATTCTGGTGATCATTTCTTCCAGAATCTTTGAGGTAAACTTAAAGGCATGGAGGGGTTTATATTAATAGAAGTCCCCAAATAATCAGGAAAAACATTTCCTTCTTTGAAGAACACAACATGAACCCCCAAAAATTTGTTCAAAGAAAAAGAGAAAAGGGAGATATCACACTATGTTCCTAGCATTCACACTCTCAAGTATTTAGTATAACAATCAACTCATAAGGCATATATTTACTAAGTTTTCAAAACGAGACATTAAGAGTTTTGAGAATTTCCTAAGGTTAACAAATTAAAAGCATTTTCCCAAAGAAAGCCATGATAGACTTTTTCTTCTTCAAAATAAAGGGGGAAACAATAGGAGGAAAAAAGGTTGGCATGAGCTCCTAAGAGAATCTAGGAAAAGGAGCATAATTTCAAGGAGGTGGGGGACAAGTCCTTCATTTTATTTTAATCCATGACACATTTTAATCCTGGATCACTCAGAAGGCCAGGCCAGCTAAAACTGGAATCTATTAAAACCAAGATTATATACCTACCTGCAGCTCACACCAGGCAACCTCAACCCAAGTTTCAGTGTCCAGTCCTTTATATACTGTTTTAAATGCTCCTCTTCCCAGCTCTATGTCGAATTTCAGGAATCTGCCACTAGGAGAAGTAGCTACAGCCTTCATTTCTGCTTCTTCTTCCATTTCCTTTTCATTTTTCTCCTTGAAATAATCTTTTGATGATTCTGAAGTTGCCTTTGAACACTGTTCATATTTAACTTCTTGTCCACCTCTTAGCACATCTGTAGGAAGCTTTTCTACTCTTGGAATATTTGGTGCAGTCTTCATTCTCTCATCTTTGGAGGAAGATTCAGCAGCTTTGTCATCTTCCGTCATCTCAACACTCTTTCGGAAGAATCTCTTCCTCTCTATAGTTTCCCCAGAAGCAGAGAAAGTAGTGTTTTTTTCTTTTAGTCTAGTTTCCACTGTTAAAGTTGCTGCGTCCTGAGGAACTCTGTCTTCCAATGAAACTCCATCAG
Source organism: Smutsia gigantea (assembly GCA_032199065.1). NCBI lineage: Eukaryota > Metazoa > Chordata > Mammalia > Pholidota > Manidae > Smutsia > Smutsia gigantea. The sequence continues at coordinate 18,784 of JAVSCE010011770.1, read as the reverse complement.
GTTTCTCAGAATCTTCTGTGCTAGTTGGCTCCCCTGAATCAGTAGCCATTGTAATTAAGGTTGGCACTAAAATTTTTCCTGTTCCACTGTTTAGTCCAGTTACATCTCAAGTATCAGAATTGTAAGAATGGACTTCCTTTCATATGGTCATGTCTCCATAGCAACCTGAAGGGGAAAAAAAGGATATTTTAAAAACACCCACAAAGGAAATCATTAAGGAGAAAACAAGTCACCTGATTATTTAATCCCTTTCTTCTTAATAAGAAGTTTGGTCTTTTTCAGTCCAATCTTAGCAACCAGTAGACTCCAGAGACTGTGTCTTATCTTGTTTACCACTGAAGTCTTCAGTGCCTAGCAGACTACTTGGCATATAGCTCAATAAGTATTCATATTGCATGAATATTGGTTAGGAACCTAATTTTTAGCCCCACTTATCAATCCATCATATTTAAAACAAGTATCCAAACCCTGAGTTCACTTAGCTACAACATACACAGTAAGTAAAACAAGCACATAATTTCTAAGCAGGTGGTTTTTGTCTAAAATTCTGGAATTAATCCAAGAGTAGTTATTTTATTGTGGTAAAATATGCTTAACTTCAAATCTACCATTTTAGCCATTTTAAGTGTATAATTCGGTGGCATTAAGTACATTCACAATATTGTGCAATCATCACCACTATCCATTTCCAGAACCTTTTCATCATTCCAAACTGAAATTCTGTGTTCATCAAATACTAACTCCCCAGCTCCCCAGCTCCTGGTAAACTCTGTTCCACTTTCTCTCCCTATGAATTTGCTTATTCTAGGTACTTCATATAAGTGGAATAACACAATATTGGTCCTTTTGTGCCTGGCTTATTTCACTTGACATAATGTTTTTTCAAGGTTTACTGATGTTGTAGCATGTATCAGAATTTCATTCCTCTTTTAAAGCTAAACAATATTCCATTGTATATATATACCACATTTTGTTTATCCATTCATCTGCTCAATAGATTGGGTTGTTTCCACCTTTTAACATTGTAAATAATGCTGCTATGAACATCTAATGGTGGTTTTGAATAATACAAATACTTGTCCATGAGCCTGCCTTCAGATTTTAACAGAAAGAAACTACTGCCAAATAACTATACTTAAAAAAATGGCGAGAAAGACTTAAAAATATGCATCCTCTTAAAACAGCATTCCACTTATAGGAACTTGACTTAGAAAATAGTCAAGAATCTGTGCAAATATTTAACTATAATATTCATTATAGCACTTATAATTTGGAAAAACTGTAACTAAACATAAGCCTAACGGGGGTTTAAACATCTCAAAATGAGATCAGATACAGCATTAAAAAATACTGTAGTTTTTAGCACGATGAAAAGACATTACCTATATATTATGTGGCTAAATCAAAAAGGAAATATATACAATAAGCTTCCATACACACACACACACACACCCCACATACAATATTAACTCTGAAAGGTGGAATTATGGCCTCTTCTTTGTTTTTCTGCACTTTCTAAAACTTTCCACAATGAATATGTGGAAATACATGGAACATAATAAGGAAAAAAAGTTTTTCAAATAAACAGTAAAGCCACCAATAAGAAAATTATTCTCTTCTCATCACAAAGTTAAGCCTGTAGGTGTGTTATTACATTAGTGCTTTAGAAGGCACAATTCATTGTCAAACCAAAAACACACAGAAATATCAAATTTGAAAAACTGAATAAAAATAACCCTGGACTAAAACAAACAAAATGGAGAGAAATAACCCAAATTGTTCTATACATTCAGTACAATTCCTAACAAAATCCCAGCTGGTTTCTTTGCAGAAATTAACAAGCTGATCCTAAAATTTTTATAGGATTTCAAGGGATCCAGAATAGCCAAAGCCAAAACATTCTTGAAATAGAACAAAATTGGAGGACTCACCCTTCCCAATTTTAAATCCTACTACAAAGCTACAGTGATAAGACAGTGTGGTACTGGCATAAGGATAAATGTGTAGGTAAATGGAATAAAAATAGTCTAGAATTAAACCCACATATTTATGGTTGATTGATTTTCCACAAGGGTGCCAAGACAATTTCATGGGGAAAGAAGAGTCTTTTCAACAAATGCTACTGGGACAACTGGATATCTACATGCAAAAGAATGACGTGGGACCTTCTAAGTAAGGTTTCCTGGGAAAGATGCCTGAACTGAGTCTTGCAGAAAGAAAAGCAGCTGATCCAAGCAGAGGGAAAATCAGAAGCAAAGTCATGAAACAGCACTGAGTAAGTGTATGAGTGCTACCATGAACAAGTTACACACATATTAGAAGGTAGCAGATGAGAACAGGCAGATAGGATTTCTATGCCGTACAGTGTAAAACAAGGAGACCAGTTAAGATAGCTCCTGCAATGATCTGGGAAAGAGATGCTAAGGGTTGAATGAAAATAGTGTTAAGAAGGACAGATTCAAGATACATTAAGGAAGTACTAAATGCAATATTTACTGCCTGAATAACTATGGTTGTAAGGAAAAAGGAAGAGTCTATGATAGCTCCCAGAAATTTGCCTAACAGATGACACTGTTAGGACATAGCTGTGTTAATACCAGAGCTAGGAATTAAATTAAGGACTCATGAAGTGCTTTATGAGGTTGCACTGCTAAACCAATGTACTTTGAAAGCCACTTAAATAAGACCACTATTGCGTAAAAGTGAGAAAAAGTAACTAACAACGCCTCACTTACATGGAGATTTTTTCATTAACTTACTTTGACATAATTTTAGACTAGGGGAAAAAAACTGCAAAACTATACAAAGAATATAGACTAGACTTCACTCACATTCCCCAAATGTTAACATTTTAGGTGGGATATTCTTAAGTAAGAATAATATTATTCACTTCACTTAACTAAAGTTCACTTATCCAGAACCCTCAAGAACAGAGCTCCATAAGTAGGACAAAAGGACTTCTAAGCACACAAAAATAGATAAAATCAGAGAATTTAAGTTGGAAAAAGCCTTTAAAAAATTTAACTGCAGAACCTCTTTTTTAAAATGAAATCTTACTCAGAACCCTTATATGAAAATAGAGGGAGAAATAGTGCTGCTTTGGTACAATAATTCTAACATGTTTGGTCACCTGATTTCCCAAACTATAGGGTAAGAAGCAACAAATCAAAGGGATGAGGAAAGGAGTGTTCCCTCAGTCTTTTACTAACCAACCCTAAGACAGAAAATGTCACTAGAGATAAAAAGGAACATTTTACAAGTATTAAAAGATTAATTCATCAGGACAATATGACAATTACACACATTCTAAACATATACACATCTAATGATAGAACCCTCAAAATACATTAAAATAAACTGACAAAAGGGACAGAAATAATTCAATAATAACAGAAGATTTTAATACCCCAGTCAGTAATGGAGAGAAAAACTAGGCAGAAAACCAGCAAGAATCTGGAAAACTTGGCCTATATCAACCAATTTGATCGAACTGCCATCTGTAGAATTCCCAACAAGAGCAAAATACACATTCTTTTCAAGGGCACATCTCCAGAACAGTTCAAATACTATGCAATAAACTAAATCTCAATACATTTAAAAGGAATGAAATCAAAGTATGCTCTCCTACTACAAAAGAATTAAATTAGAAATGAACAGAATAAAGATAGATACATAAATCAATGAAATAGAATTGAGAGTCTAGAAGTAAACCTTAACATTATGGTCAACTGATTTTCAATAAAGAGGCGAAGACTATTCATCCAATGGGGAAAAGAAGTCTTTCAACAAAAGGTGCTGGGAAAACTGGATATCCATATACAAAAGAATAAAGTTGGACCTCTATGGCTCACATCATACAAGAAATGAACTCAGGGTGGATCATAAATCTGAATGTAAGAGCTGAAACTATAAAAGTCTCAGAAAAAACACTAGAGTAAATCTAGTGACTCTGGGTTAAGCAATGATTTCCCAGATACAACAACAAACATAAAAGTGATGAAAGAGAAAATTAAGAAGCTGGACCTCATCAAAATGTAAAACTTTTGTGCTTCAAAGAATGCCATCAGGAAAATGAAAAGCAAAAAGCTGGGAGAAATTATGTGCAAATCATATATCTCATAAGGGACTGTTATCCAGAATATATAAAGAATTCTCACAACTAAATAATCCAATGGGCTAAGGATCTGAAAAGATGTTTGTCTGAAGATACACAAATGGCTAATAAACACATGAAAAGATGTTCCACATCAGTACTCATTAGAGAAATGCAATTCAAAACCACAATTAAATACAACTTCATACCCAAGAGGATGACAACAATAAAAGGACAGTAACAAGTGTTGGTGAGGATGTGGAAAAAATGGACCCCTTGTACATGGCTGGTAGGAATGTAAAATGGTGCAGCTGCTACGAAACACAGTTTGGCAGTTCCTCAGCAAGTTAAACATAAAGTTACTATAGGATACCATCAACCCAGGAGAAATGAAAACGTATGTCCACACAAAAACTTGTACACAAGTGTTCACAGTGGCACTATTCACAATATTCAAAAGGTGGAAGCAACCCAAATGCCTATCAACTGATAGATAAACAAAATGTGTTTATCTGTGCAATGGAATATTATTTGGCAATAAAAATGAATGAAGTACTGATACGTGCTACAACAAGCATGAACCTTGAGAATATTATGCTAAGTGAAAGAAGCCAGAGGAAAAGACCATATACTATATGGTTCCATTTATATGAAATGTCTATAATATGAAAATCCAAAGAGACAGAAAACAGATTAGTTGTTGCCTGGGCCTGAGGCATAGGAATGTATCAATGACAAACCAGCACAACGGGTCTTCTGAGGGTGATGGGAATGTCCTAAAATTAGACTGTAATCAAGGCTATACAACTTGATATAAAAATTTACTAAAAATCACTGACATTTACATTGGTGAATTTTATGATATGTAATTATATCTCAATAAATATGTCCCTCTTTAAGAATCTTAAAATAAAACATTTTGACTATACTCAAAGACATCATAACATCAAATCTGTCATTTTAAAATTATACTCTGTACTTCCTACCCGCCCCACTATTCTGTCTTACTTTCCTCATCCTCAGCCTGGCCTCCAGGGTTAAGAATCACTGTTTTGAAGGAAAAATACCTGAAAACAATAAAACGTAGTATCTGGTGACCTAAAGGTAACAAAGAATAAGAAAAACAAATTAGAAACTAAACCAAGAACATCACTAGGCATAGTACGTCTGGGGACCTTTACATCATGGATCCAATAGCTTCTTGACCATAAAACAGAGTTTCAAAACACAGGCCTTGGAGTGAGAGAAACCTGAAATCAAATCTTGGTTCTGCCTCACTCCTCAGAGATTTAGAGCAAATTACTTGACCTTATTCATTCTTAATTTCATTTATGAAATCTCACAGGAGTGGTATGAAAATACACATATAAAGTATTTAGCACAGTGCCTGGCACAATATAATAACCAATAAATAGAAGCTTTTATTTTCTACCTCTTCATAACCCCTAGGGGCAGCACTATATTAAAGCGCTATTCAATAATACTCAAGAAAACATTACATGGTTTTTCAGGAAACTCTATTCAGTAAGGCTGAAAAGTATATAATATATTCTTTAAACTTTTCCAATAAAAAACTACATTGGCTATGCTTCAGTGACCAGAATAATCTCTCTTCTACATTCAGCAATGCAGAAACATAGCTCAGTGAAATAGTTCACAAAACTGAGCCCTCAAACTCTAAGTCTGTTACTGAGTTCAAGAGCTATATATCATAACCTATATGTGACCATTTTTGCCTTCAAAAAGCAGTAACACGCTGAACTAAGCCCTAGAAATATGTATAAAGACAACTGCAAAACAATTCTATAGAGACTGAAATGACAAGAAAAAATCTCACAAATTTGTACTCTAAATCTACTCCTTCAACATGTTTGATATATAAGCTTGGAGTATTTGAGTTAAAAGTTCAAAATAATTTTTCCCCTGTAGCTTACCATGGTTCTATCCATAGAAAATCCAGCATACAATCAGTACTTTGTCAATTAATGGCTCAAGAATTTCCTCAACTTTTGGGACCAACAACTGAAAGAAAGCATATTTAAATAGTCAAAATTACACAGTAAATTTTCAATTAACAATCCTCTCTCTCTCCTATATGTATATTTATGCAAATAATATTTATCAAGTGCCAAGCACTGTTAGTATCTGGAGATAAAAGCACAAAAGTCAGTCCTTGTCTTCAAGGAGACTACAGTTTATCCAAGGTTAAGATATACTACTGTTGACTTCTGATTCAAAGAGATGAACTGAACTCCTATATCTCTTGTACTTCCCAAGACGCTGGAAAAGTCTTGGGAAGAACAAAAGTATAAATCACAACTCAAGGACACAAATGGAAAACGGCATAGCAAACACAAGATTCCAACAATTTCTGACAGCAGGCAGGAAAGAATTGGCTAATAACACAAATCAAAGAATGCTACAACCTAAAATATGTAATAGAAAGAGTTCCCACCCAGGAGGAAGCAGACTTGCAGGGCAAAACCTCAGAGCTGCTGCACGCACAAAGAAGACTGATCCCAAAGAGGGCCAAAGTAAAAAAAGGCTGAAAACAAGGATTAACTGAAGGTCTGAATCACGACACAGTTGATGAACTGCCCCCACCCTCAAGACACAAATACTTGCAGTTTTGGCAGAAAACCAAATTTGATAAACTAAGAAGAATAAGCGCACCCCGGAGCAAAGCCCTCTGCCCTCCAGCATTTGGACCCTCCAAGTGTAATAGCCACCTGGTGCCCATCCACCCACTCCAAAATAAAGCCTACCAGTTGACAACCCTGTCAAGGTACACGGCACTCTTGGTCTGCCCTTCTACTAGCATATTCTTAAATACAAACGCAATCAGGAGATAGCCATTTGAAGAAAACCTGTAACATGGAAAAGAAATACCAAGAAAAAGCAGAAAAAGTCCTTGGAGGAGCTGAAATAATTCAAGAAACCATTCTTAATTTAACGTTTAAATATAAAACCATAAGATCCAAAAAATCAAAGAAAGAGGTATATGATGGACAGGTTTACTCCCAATGCTGTTTCCCATCCATTCAGTTTCTAACATTCCCCTATCAGGTAACCACTCATTAGATTTTCCTGTAGCCCTCTGGAGTTTCTTTAGGCAAATAAGCAAATACAAATATATGTTCTCTCTCTCCCTTTCTACACAAAGAGTAGCATAGGCTTTTTATAGTCAATAACTTCAGACACATTTTTTTCCCTGTCAGTATGCAAAAGTTCCTTATTTTTATTTTTTAATACCTTTATAATAGTATTCAACTATTTGCTATGACAGATAACACTACATATTTCATTTTGCATGTGGGTATATATGTGCATGCATGCGTGTGTGTGTGTGTGTGTGTGTATAATGTCCCTGAAATGGGATTGCTGGATCAAAGGAAATTTGCATATTTAACTTTAATTGATGTATACTAATATATCCAGAAGAATATACTTAATACATGTGCATCTTTATATAATATATGCCAAACTGCCTTCCATGGGCGCTGCACCAATTTAAACTCCCACCTGCAGTACATGAGAGTGTTGTTCACCCCACAGCCTTGACAACAAAAAAAGGTATTATCAAACATTTTGATTTTTAACACTCTGACAAGTTTAAAAAAAGGAATTTCAGTGTGGTTGCAATTAACATTTATCTTATGAGAGAGGTTAAGAACCTTTCACATAAACAATAATTAAAGTAGGAATAAGCCAAGAATTCCTTTTATCACTGCTTCCACTTAAGGAAATAAAACAAGATGTACAAATATTGGCAAGTAAGAGACAAAACTCAAAACTTGCAGACTATATGATTATCTATCTAGAAAATCCAAGCAAATCCACTAAAAAAACTATAGTAGGAAATAACAAGAGCTCAGCAGAAAGGTCAAAGACAGAATCAACAGGAATCAATAGCTTTGCTACACATGAGCAATAATCAATTAGAGAATGGAATTTAAAAAACAACTATCCTGAGGTGAGAGGTCTGGGGGCAGCGGTACCAGGAGGGGACAGGAAGGGCTGGGGGCCAGGGAAGGAAGAAAGATTACTGTGATTTAAAAATATAGTTTTTTAAAAGAACTATCCTGTTCATTAAGGGTAACAAAGCTATAAAATATGCACCTAAGAATAAACTCAAGAATAAATATTCAACACTTTATATATATAAAGAAAACTGTAAAATTTTACTGAAATGCATAAAATACATCTTTCTTTGGTAGAAAGACCAAATATTGGCATATTCACAAACTCCCCTCCCAGATTACTCCAAAATCAATGCAAACCAAATCAAATTCCCAAAGAGATGTTTCTGTCCCTAACTGGCAAGGTGATTCTAAAAAGAACACAAGGAAAGCCAAGAGAATCTTGAAAAATAAGAACAATGAGAACTGGCCTTACCAGGTATTAAATATATATAGCTGTGTAAGTTAAACAATGTAGTATCAGCACTACAGAAATAGACAAATGGACTAATGGAGTATAAGAATCAGTACAGAAAGACTCATGTATGTATGGGAATACAGTCCACGGTAAAGATGACATTTCAAATTTGTGAGGAACAGATAGCATAATAAATAGTGTCAAATTAATCGGTTATCCATTTTTGGGGAAAAAGCCCTACTTAAAACCAGTCAAAAATTAAATTCCTGGTAGATCAAGGAGCGAAACATAAAAAAAAAACTATGTAACTACTGAAAGAAAATATGTTTCTAACCTGAAAAAAAGGCTTTCTTAAAAAGATAAAATGCAAAGACCAATTAACAAAAAAGCTAATACACTTGGCCATTTGACCATGAACAATGTTAAAAGATAGCAACAAAACTGGGAGCAAACATCTGCAACATGTATAGCAAAGCATCAATATCCAGAATATGTACAGAACTAAAAATATCAGAAAGAAATACAAATGGTCAATACATATATGGTGGCTTAAACTCTTTAGTAAGCAGAGATATACAAATTCAAACAATTCAATATCATGTTTTGTCCATCAGATGAGGAAAAAGTGTCTGTTAATATCATACTTTGAGAGTTTATGAGAAATTCAGCACTCCACACAGTTGGCAAATTAACTGGAATAGCCTTTTTGTAAGGCAAATCCCATGTATCTAGTGCATCCTTGTCACTCAGCTATTCCACTTTTTAGCATTTACCTGAGAACTATTCCTGTATGTGTACAAATATGTACGTATAAGGACTTTTTACTGAAGCATTGTTTGAAATAGAAAAAGGCTGAAAGAACTTAAACATCTATCTATAAAAGAATGGTGAAATAAACAGTAGTACATCAGTACTGTGTAATACCTGTTTAAAAAATGAGATGGATATATACTAATGTATAAAAATCTGCACATATACACTGTTAAGTGAGAAAAGCAAGTTGTAGTACAATACATACATCTATATATCATTCATGTAAAAAATACAAAACTTTTTATTTCTAAATGTACTCATAAATGTGTAAATGCATATAAAAAAGTCTGGAAGGATATGCTCTAAACTGATCCTAGCCATTAAAAATCAAGTAGTCTGAAATACTATGTATCCATAAAAAAGAATGAAGTAAATAGATACATACTGACATGAAAAGAGCCCTAAGTCATATTCTTTAGGAAAAAAGCAAGTCAAAGGACATATTTTTTGTTGTATATGCACATACATATGCATGTAAATACACAGAAGGACTGTACAAGTTCACAGTCAACTCTAAATAATAGTTACCTACCAGGAAAGCAGGAAATTGGTTGGGTAAAGGGGGACCTTAAGGTTTTAAATCTACCTCTATGTTATTTTAATCCTTTAAAGCAGAACTGTCCATCAACAACCTGTGCAAAACAACCAGTTAAGGATATTACAATTTCTTTTTTTTTAATTAACATATAACTGACATACAGTCTTATGTTAGTTTCAAATATACAACACAGTGGTTCAACAGTTACCAAAAAAATCCTCACCCCCTCTAGTGCAGTTACTATCTATCAACCTAGTAAGATGTTACAGAACCATTAACTGTATTCTCCACGATGTACTACATCCCCCATGACCAACCTATACTGTGATGGAGAATTATTGTGCCCTTTTACCCACCTCATCCTTCCCCCACCACCCACTCCAACCCCTCCCCCTTGGTAACCACTAGTCACTTCTCAGTGTCTATGAGTCTACTGCTGTTTTGTTCCTTCTATTTTGCTTTCTCTTTATACCTCACAAATAACTGAAATCATTTGGAGGATATTACAATTTATTAAAACAACTGAAGCAAGCACAAAACAAATTAGACATGTACAACACATATCCTAGTGAATATTATCAGTTAACACTGACTGCTTTGTGCTGAGCACTCTAAGCCGTTTCACGTGTTTTCTCATGTTTCTCACAAGATTCTTGAGGTAAACAATATTTATTCCCATTTTACAAATGAGGAGATTAGGCTCAAAAAGCTAAATTAACTTGTCTAAGATCACACAGCTAGTAAAAACCAGGGCCAGAATTCAACCCAGGTATCTGACTCCCAAGACCACTCTTAACTACTCATAATATGGGACCACATATGACTTGGAGCCACATGCATACACAACCCTGAATGGCAACCCTGAATTGTGGCTGCACTATACAACCACATCACAGTCCTTGGGAGTTTATAACACTAAAATGATTCTCTTTCTCACTTCCATTCTCCAGTTTTGCTTTGGCAATGTCATTTCCTCAAGTAAAGATGCCCATTTTATGTGAAAAAATTTCTGGATTCATGTTAGAGAAGGGGTTGAAATCATTTCCATCAATTTTTATTTTTCAATCACCTATCTGTGAATCCCTAATTAACACCTTACTCTGCCTAATCCTCTGTAACAGTGATGGCCAAACTACATACAGTCCTCAGGCCAAACTCACCTCACTTCACTACCTGTTTTTGTAGAACAGGTGAGCTGAAAAACATTTTTACATTTTTAAATGGTTGAAAAAAATCTAAAGAATGGTATTTCATGGTACATGAAAATTATTAAAAATTCATATTTCAGTGTTCATAAATAGTTTTACTGGAACACAGCCATGCTAATTCATTATATATTACCTAATGGCTACTACAATAGCAGAGCTGAATTGTTGCAATACATACTGTATCTAAGGCCCCAGTTTTTTCAAACCTTGCTGTAGAGTTTTCAAAAGAACTTCATTTATTTAATTCAATTACTCCTAACAACCCTGAGATACTTGGTATTAGCTTGAACTCTGAAAATTAGGAAAGCTCAGAGAAGTTTAGTGTTTTGCCAAAAGTCACAAAGCTAGTAAGTGAAAGGGAGAACTCTGGAACCCCAGTTTTCTAGCTCCAGATCCAACTTACTTTCTACCACACTACCACTTTCTAAGAACCCAAACCCTCCTGATTAATTAATGAGCTTAGACATTTGGTGCTAATATTTACCAGATGAATAGAGACATAAAAGCTTTAAATCAGTAGGAAAACATTTCTCAACTGAGAAACTTTGCCTCCAAAAATATATTAATAGAATACACTGCATTTCATACATAGCTATATATTTTTTTCTTGTAATGAGAACTTTTATTTATTTTTATTTTATTGAAATATTGTTGATGCATAATCTTATACTGGTTTCAAAGGTACAACACAGTGATTCAACAGCTACCCATATTATTAAATCCTCACCCCTTCTAGTGCAGTACCTATCTACCAATGTAGTAAGATGTTACAGAATCAGTGACTGTATTCTCCATGCTGTGCTACTGTCCCCATGACCAACATATATTGTGATTGAGAATTACTGAGAGCCCTCTCCCCCACCTGTCCCAACCCCTCCCACTTGGTAATCCTAGCACTTCTCAGTGTCTATGAGTCTACTGCTGTTTTGTTCCTTCTGTTTTGCTTTGTTTTTATATTCCACAAATAAGTGAAATCATACAATATTTATCTTTTTCCACCTGGCTTATTTCACTGAGCATAATACCCTCTAGATCCAACATTGTTGCAAATGGGAGGATTTCTTTTCATTTTATGGCTGGAACAAAGTAAAAAATCAACTAGTGGAACTACATCAAACTAAAGCTTCTATACAGTAAAGGACACCATCAGCAGAACAAAAAGGCAGTATGGGAAAATATATTCATAAATGACTCATTTGATAAGGGGCTAACATCCAAAATATAGAAAGAACTCATATACCTCAACACCCAAAAACCAAGTAACCCAATTAAAAAATGGGCAGAGGACCTGAACAGGCATTTCTCCAGAAAATAAATATAAATGGCCAACAGGCACATGAAAAGATGCTCCACATTGCTAATCATCAGGGAAATGCAAATCAAAACCACAACAAGGTATCACCTCACACCATTTAGAATGGCCACTATCCAGAAGACAAGAAATAACAAGTGTTGGTGAGGATGCAGAGGAATGGAATCCCACAGTGTGGGTGAGAATGTAAATTGGTGCAGCCACTGTGGAAATCAGTATGGAGGTTCCTCAAACAACTAAAAATAGAAATACCAGTGGCTATATAATTTTAAAAGTATATTTTCTCATTCATTTAGCAAAGAAACCCTGCAAAATAGGTAAGGCTTTTGTTTTGTTTAGTAACAAATAAGGAAATAGATGCTTACAGACTCTCACAAGATTATACTGAGGCAAGACCAGAACCCAGGCTGACTCCTACTCCAGTGACATTTCCACTCAGGAAAGCTATCTTTTCTCTTAAGGAATGTTCCTGTTTTTTCCTCCTTAGAAACAAAAAAGCAGTAACTTATACATTTTAAATATTAACAAACTTAAAGTATTAATTTAAAAGGAATAAATTAACAATTTAACAAAATAACAATTAACAGAAGGGATACTAAGAATTGCTGATCTCTTAACATTGGGATCTCTGTTCAAAGTCATCTCCTCAAAGTACCCTTCCAAACTAACCAAGGAGGCTCCTCCCCAACATCCCAGCACTCTTTTAAAAAATTTCTTCTTAGCATTTATTCTGTGAAATATTTGTTGACCATCTGCCATCCTTCACTGCAATGGAGGGCAGTATCATTGCTGTGCTTCCTTTTCATCTATCCCCAACACATCAACCCTGTCACACTGAAGGAAGGCAATAAAAATTTGAATAAATGGTAGAACCTACAAATTAGTTGGGAGAATCATACTTTACAATTCTCCTGAGCTAACAGCTTCAGAGTAAGTTATCAGTACATTTGAAAGTCTGAAAGGTTCCTTAGCAAATGAACAGTTGATAAGGGATTTTTCTCTTGCCAGAAACCTTCAACAGCTAACTCTGAATGGAAATGCCATAGCAGTCCAGCAGAACAAAAATTATTCTCTGGGAGGCAGTGGATATAATCAGAGCTGAACTATCACCTCATTGGTCTTGGGGTTGATCAAGCAGATTTCCCATTCTTGAATTAAAACACATCCCCTAGTGTTTAAAAAAATTCAAAATAATGTCCATGTTTTAATTATGCTTAACTAGAAGCTGAGATTTACCAACCAATTGTGCTGTGCTAAACTTTAATTCTCATTTTTACAAGTAACTAAACTAAAATAATCTTCTATTATTTCTAAATAAATAGGATACTGTAATGGGTGATGGTAGTCTAAGATACAAATAAAAAGTCTCCACAAGGTACTAAATTTTTGTGAAGAAGTTGGTTCACAATCATAAACTATATAACACATAGATATGATTGCTGTTAAGACAAATCTAATGCCACATTTCTGGTTAATTACAGACTAAATCTGCTTTTTTTTCCTAGTTTTAAGCAAAGATTTCACCCTACACAAACAATTTCAAAACAAAACTAATACTCTTCATTTTAAAAAAATCACTTATGTAACTTTAGCATAAGGATTGTCTAGCTTGACATATTGAAGTTTCCTGATCATAAAAATCTCACTGACTCATAAAGAGCTTTAGAATATCCCCACACTTCAAATATAAGTCATGACCTTCAAAAATGCACTTAGAAACATTCTCCCTCACAATTGCCCAAAGAGTGATTAGATATCACCACAAAATAGCTTCATGTAACTAATATACGTGTATATTGTGTATTATGTATTTTATAGTTTAAAACACTTCAAGATAATCCACATGCAAAAGAATGAAAAGCTGGACCCGTCCCTCATACCATATTTAAAGAACTAACTCAAAATAGATAACAGGTCTAAATATTAAAACTATAAAACTCTTTGAAGAAAACATAGGGGTAAATCTTTATGATCTTGGATTTGGTAGTAGTTTCTTAAATATAACACTGAAAGCAAAAGCAACAAAAGAAAAAAATAGATAAATTGGCCTTCATCAAATTTCAAAACTTTTCTGCATAAAAAGACACTATCAAGGAAAGTAAAGACAACTCACAGAATGGAAGAAAATATTTCCAAATCATTGCAAATATCTGATCAGAGTCTAGTATCTAGAATATATTCTTTGAAAACTCTTAAAACTCAACAATAAAAAGATAACTGAAGTTATAAATGGGCAAAGGACTTAAGTAGACATCTTTCCAAAAGAAGAAATTCAAATAGCCAAGGAGCACAGGAAAAGATGCTCTGCGTCACTAATCATTAGGGAAATGCAAATCAAAACCACAATGAGATAGACACTACTTCACACCCACTAGGATGGGCTATAAAACACACACACACACACATAAAATCCACAAGAAACAAATGTTAGTGAGGATGTAGAGAAATTGGAATCCTTATACACTGCCGGTGGGAATGTAAATGGAACCCTTATACATTGTTGGTAGGAATGTGGAAAACAGTTTGGTGGCTCCTCAACAATTTCAACATACAATTATCATATGACCTGGTAATTCCACTCCCAGGTACATACCCAGAAGAACTGAAAACCAGTATTTAAACATAAACTTGCACACAAATATTCATACCAGCATTATTCACAGAAGCCAAAAAGGTGGAAAGACCCCAAATGTCCATGAACTAATGAATAAACAAAGTATATATCCATAAAATGGAATATTATTTAGCCATAAAAAGGAATGGAGTACAGATACATGCCACAATGTGAGTGAACCTCAAAACATGTAATGTGAAAAAAGCAAGACACAAAAGGCCATGCATTGTATAATTCCATTTATATGAAATACCCAGAATAAGTAAATCCATTGACAGCAGATTAGTGGTTGCGAGGGGCTGGAGGGAAAGAGGAATAGGGAATGATTGCTTAATGGGCACAGGATTTCCTTTCAGGGTGATGAAAATGTTTTAGAACTAGATGTGCAACATCATGAAGGTACTAAATGCCACTGAATTGTACACTCTAAAACGGCAAATTTTATGTGAATTTTATCACAGTAAAAGAATTACCAGGCTAAAACACAAAAAACAATGTTACTTCATTTCTATTTTTTAAAGTTCATGAAAAAAAATATCCCTGGAAGAAAGGGACATTAAAAGGCTTACTTCTGCAGTAAATTAATCTCAACATTTCCAAAACTAAATTATCTCACAACAACCTCTACCAAAACAATTAAAAATGGCATCAAATTGTACTTTTGAAGCTTTGGGAATTTATGAATGAATGTCTTTACAGATGTCCTTCACAGTCATCAAATATTTCCTAGCAGAGCCATAAATTTTACGATCTCAAACAAAAATGGAAAAGACCCACCCCTCTGAAAGTATTCTGGCTTTTAGCCAAAAGACATAATCAAGTATATCTACAAATAGAGCTGGTTTACTTATACTAAGAGGGAAGACTCAGAAAGGAAGGGTTTTTTTCTTACACACAATCCCCACCCCCAAACATATACAAAAATTTAGGCCCTTCATTAATTAAAGTAAATTATCTGACTAGAAATCTGCTAGTAATACAGCAGTTCTCATTTTCTTCTGACTACTCCAGTTCTTTGCAACCATTGGTTTTATCATTTACTGGCTAAGAGATGGAAACTTTAATGAAAAATTCATCTACTTTACAGAAGAAAGTTGAAGTCCACAATACAGAAATTTAGCTCCTAAAACACTATAGAATAATTACATTAACAAATGTAGACCTGTGATATGAGGATCAACATTGGTCTGTAAGTCAGAGCTCCAGTGTCCTACCACTTACTTACTAGGGCAAATCTTATTTTTCTGAACTTTCTTTCTCAGGTAAAAAAGGAAAATAACTTTCCTGCCTGCCTCCCTTTCCTTCTACTGTACTGTAGAAGTACAGTAATAAAAATATGTGCAAGGTGTGATGGAACCACTAAAGAGGGGCAACCTAACCTAGCTTGGTAGAAGATACTGGGAAAGGAAAAATGTGGTCACAGGAAAGGCTTTCAGGAACAGCTAATGACAGAGTTTAGTCTAAAAAGAATGAGTTCAAATTCAAAGCGAAGGGAGAGAGAGAAAGAGTTCCAGGTTGAGGGCCTGCAGTCATCAGAAGCAAAGGCAGAGAGATGACCACCACAAATCTGCTTGTTATTCCCCTTCTTAAACAGTAAAGGGCTCCTAACTCTGTAGAGTAGTGCCTCACCCCAGCCTCAGAGATTCCAGCCTTATCTCATTTCACTCCTCAAATTTGCCAGGCTTACACTTTCCATTCTCAATACTTAAATTTTTTTCTACTCCAGGAACATCTAGTTCAAAACTGGGAGACCACCTTGCCTGTCAGAGTTGGTGTAACATTTCCAGGCTCTCAGTTTTGCGTTTATACTTCCACTGTACCACTTAATACACTAAGTATTCCCCTTAATCTAAGAGAATATGAACATAGCATTAACTTTTGTGTTTAAACCCTGGATAGCCAAAACAAGGGTTACAGTCTTTACAATATCAAAGCAGAATAAAAGAAAAAGGGCATGGGAGTGTTCTCAAATTTGCAACATTTCCAAGTTAAATGAATATGTCAGTAAAGTTTGTAAAAGGTAACCATGACAAGTTAAAAATCCATAACTAATAAATTTGACCCGGAAGGAATGACACCATAACAAGACATCCTTACCAAAAGTAATGTATTCAGAGAACAAAATGTCCAAGTAATCTGCTGTTATTTAAAGTCACACCAAAAAAAACAATTTTCAGATAAGGTAAATTCAAAACGACAGGAAAAATGTCATGTATAATTATTTTAGCATTCAGCTTTAGTGCATTTTAGCTATCCTGTAATGCAAGGTATCTTTCCCTTTGGACTGTTGAATTTAAACTATTTTCAAACTCATCAATCCAAAGACTAGAATCTGTCTTAAAGACACCTGCTGCTCTGTGTCATATAGTGAGACCTCTTCAAAAGTTCTCCTGGTATTGCAACTTACTATATAGTGGATAACAGGTTAACAATGTCTCCAGGTTAAAACTGGATACAATCACTAGTCCCAACTTTATTAAAGGCTATTTATTCATATAACGGCTTCAGTCAACAGTAACTCTTAAGAAGGAATAGCCACACCACTCACATCTGTTTTGAGGGTTCGATTTCATTTTAACAAGGTCTATCAACTCCTAAGATACGGAAATACACACGTGCAGGATTTCCACCCACACCTCACTACATAAATGTTTCACCACTCTTTAGCTAGTCAAATAAAACCTCTTTCAGTACAGTGAAGCCACCTCAGCACTTCTATCCGAACCCCATCATACCTTCTCATCCTCAACCTGTCAGTCACACAACACACCAAATAACACCTCTCAGTCTCCTTGAACCTAATCCATTTACACAACTAGCCAGCAATATCCCCCACCCCGATCCAGTGCTATCGACCTTCACACATCAACGATTATCTACAAATTCAATCCACTTTCCCCCACCCCATTACCCATTACCCACGGAAACTCAACTTCCCACATCCGAAGCGATCTTCCCTTTCAGTAGCCTCAATCGCACTTAAATGATCACTCTAGGTCCATTGTGGACCGTCTTTCGGGCCCCCTCATTTACCCTCCTCACTTCTCCATCGTCTCTTTTTCGATCAACTCCAAAAGTTGCCACCCCCGCAGCAAAAACAAAAAAGAAGACAAAAAATGCAGCTCAACATCAAACCTGCCCTTCTCCAATTTTCCCCTCTGAATTTTCCTCTCCGCCTGTTCGCTCACACCGACAGCAGCTAGATAATCCCTTAGACCCGAGCCTGGCCTCGTCCCATACCTCTTGGTGACGGCAACCACCCTGCCTCGGTCAAGACGCCCCCCATCAGAAAGGGCGCTTACTCCGAACAGACTCTTGACCGCGGCTGCCTGCCTCCATTCATCCCCGGCCCATTCATCTCCCAGCCCGATCCCAGACACGCCCCCCGGCCTCCTCCCTCTCTCCCAGCGCCCTGGCGGGCCCGGGACCCTCACCAGATTAGAGGGTCTCGGAGACTCTCTTTTCACTTCTTCCTCGCCCTCTCTCAAGCCTACCCTCGCCTCTCAAGGAGCCACACAGGCGAACACACACGTATACACACACCACCTCCTCCTCCTCTAAAGCCTCCTCCGATGCTTCTTACTCCCCTCCAGGATGTCTCGGGCTCCGCTCCGCGTCGTACGCGCGTGCGCGCGCTAGCGACTGCCCGCAAGCCCACCGGGCCAGCAACAGCCGGTAGGTAAAGAGCAGGCGGGGTTTGGGGAGCTGGGTACTAGCCCAAGCTCTCGCTGGCCCGGGAGAGGGGCAAGCGCACGCGTACTCCAGCCTGGAACTTCAGATGGTTAGAAGGGGGCGGAAGGGTGATGGGGAAGGGACGGGGATTGGGAGG